>MJUU01008652.1:1531-21574 GCA_002080025.1 Modiolus philippinarum | reverse complement strand
TTTTTTTTCATCAGTTTTGCAGCCAAAATATTTTTTTTCACATAAAATCAGCTTCAGAATATTTTTTGTTCTTTCGAAAAAAACCATAGCCCCCCCTTTTCAGGTTAAATGGTCGGTCCCTTATCATCAGTGGGTCTTCAGTCTCGGAGTTCAGATTCATAATTCGAATGTTTTTTTAATTTTTCTTTAGACCACCATCGTTGCTTTTCCGTCAACTTTTGTCCCAGCAAAATGTGAACAAACTCGTGCACATATAAGCGATATGCTCTTTTCTGATTTTGTATTGAGAAATTTAACTCGACATTTCTGTTTTCAAAAATGTAAAATAATTGCTATTAAATAATCAGTTACGATCAAATTGTAACCGTCATTAGGTTTAATTTTGTCAAATTTTGACGACGAAATTATTGCAGTTATAATTTGTGTAGACTAGTTCAAGCAAATTAAAAAGCCGACATAAAAATCATTATGGCTTAAATTATTGTCAGTGTATGAACCACACTGATCCATAGATTTACCATTGTTCGCCATAAGATATATTTCAAATATCCTTTTTTTAAATTTGCCAATTAAAATTTAAACAGTATCAACAGGTCCTATACCTACACGACTTACAACGTATCATAACTGTTTATGTGGAATAAAATTGGCTCTGGGCTCCTGGCTCCAACATTATTTTTGACGGGTTCCATCACAAGGGCTTCGGGATCCAATCACAGGGCCCGGGCACCACAGTAACTAGGCTCCGGGTACCACATACAATAACTTCGGGCTCCACTAACTGGGCTGCGAGCTTCGCATACAGTGGACCCATATACCACTTACTGGGTTCCTGGCCCCACATACATGGGCTCCGGATTCTCAAAATGTTATTACCCAAATGCAATTAAGATGAAAAGATGTCGAATTTGGTCATCTAAGCGGAATGAACTTAGTCGAATGTAAAAACATAACAACAATCACTCATCTATATACAGTCTCCTGTCAATTGTATTCCGCAACATTTCAGTGACAGTGCTCTATGATGATGCAACTGATACTCAAATTCTAGCAAAATGGTCAATTCGGTGTTCATTCTAGTTGAAAACTTATTGTTCACCTTTTTTGAATATTGTATCATATACCAAGCGTCTCTACAGTACAGCTTTAATTTCCATGTACGTTTCTCGGCGTTGTTTGGCCTTACTTTATTCACGTGTTTATTATCATATCAGACTAATTGCTCTAGTTTTGAACAATTGTTAATAATATTAAAACAGGAAACCACCAAGGTTAAAAAAAAAGATTTATTTCAAGAACTGTCACGCCAAGCTTTCAAAATATGTATAAAATATCTAGATCTGCTAAGAACTGATTTATTGTTTTTAGTTAAAAGACAAATTTACATTGTTTGTCTAATTTTAATTTAGTTAAATGTGTCCTTTGTCATTGTAGATAATTATTGTAAATAGATGAAACATGTCTGCATACGTAAGTATATCCAGTCTTTTGTTCTCTATCAGCTTTTACATGTCTTCCAAATGTTTTCATTTGATCAGCACTGAAGCGACCTAAGTTCTGGAAATGGCCATCTGCAGAAATTAAATTTACGGTTATGTGTGGTTAGAATTTTGGTTTTAATTTAGAATTCGCATTTTTTTTTCCTTTTTTTTTTGCTAACTTGTCGTTTTTTTTCTTTGAAACAATTACACAATTAAAATTTAATTTTGATAGCTAAAATTCACAATTTTGATTCGTTCTGTTGAATCTGTCTGCTCTTCGAAGCAAATTAGACCAAAACTGTACAAGCGTTGTTTATTTAAGATTTTTCTGCATTAAGCCTCAAGTCAGATTCGTCAGTAAATATGGGAAAACATTTTGATCAGCATCTGTAAAACTATGGAGACAAGTTAAGCAAGAGTGATACGAACTGTTTTGTATATACTTAATTGCAATTGGGATGTAATGATTCAACTTCACAAGAGTCTGATACAAATTGACATATCGTTCATTCCATAAGTTAGCAAAAAGGTGTGTTTGTTGCCCATATTCGTACTGGTCATTTCTACGGAAGCGTTGATACCACATGAAGAAAAAATATCTCGTAATTTATGAAATAATATCTCATAACTAGAGTAACGAATAACTAAATACCGAGGTTACTGTGAATTTATTTTCTGCATATGCGCATTTCGACAACTTATGTCTCTTCAGTGAAGATAAATGACTGTCGAAAACGACAGTGATCCACACACTCCCTGTTTGACACAGAAAACAGTTAAAGAAATTTGGCATTACTATTTTCCAAATAAAAATATTGATAGTCACTATTTTTACTATAAGGGACGGTCCATTTAACTTGAAGGGGGGGGGGGGGGGGGNAAAAAAAATATTTTGAAGCTGATTTTATGTGAAAAAATATTTTGGCTGCCAAAATGATGAAAAAAAATTTCTGAAGGAGGCTTTCTGCCCAAACAAAATAATGTTAATTTTGAAGAAAAAAAATATTTTGTTGATTCACGTGAAAAAAAATTTCTGTCTAGAAGAAAAAATCCATACCCCCCTTCAGTTTAAATGATCAGTCCCTAAGGAATTCAAAATATATGGTTGTAAGGCTGAATTCCAAAAAAAAAGGAGTGGTCTTTAACAATTTCAGGAAATTTATCGATTTTGGAATCAAGTGTTTTGGGAATCGAATTGGTTTAATATTTGCCCTAATCGATACAAATCTTGACAGTATGATTTCTAGGTAGAATTCTAAAAATTAAGTGGTTTTTGAGACCTTCAATAAATTTACCAAAATAGGAATCAAGTATTTTGGAAATCTAATTGATGAATATGATTGCCTTAATCGAAACAAATCCTAACAGTATGGTTGCTAGGTAGAATTCCAAAAATTAAGTGGTCTTTGAGACTTTAAGGAAAATTACCAAAATTGGAATCAAGTATTTTTGAAATTCAATTGTTGAAAATGCTTGTCCTAATAGAAACGAATCCTGAAAATATGGTTGTTAGGTAGAATTCCAAAACTAAGTGTCTTTGAGCCTTTCATGATATTTACAAAATTTGGAATCAACTGTTGGATTTCTAAGTTTTCAGATGGTTGGTTCCTTCAAAATACTTGCAAAAATGTGAGATTATATGCTGAAATGTCCAAAACTATAAGTCTTTGACATTTCAGGAAACTTACCAAAGTTGGAACCAGAATCAAAATTCTGAAAGATTATTGTGCATCTGCAGACTATACGCAACAATTCTACAACAAAACTAAATTCAAAAATTTTTTATGCAACAATTCTACAACAAAATTATTTCTAAAAATCCAAAAATGTAGGAGGAGTTCGCGTCGCATGCCATATGTGTCGAAATCGACATTATGTGGCCTCTTGTTTGCACCAAGACCAATTTTAAAATTCAGAAAGCTTGTGAAAACAAGTTCATATAAGCAACAATTCTATAACAAAGTATAAAAACCTAAATCCAAAAATGTAGGAATAGTTTGCGTTGCAAGAAAATGTGACGGACGGACTGACAGACAGACGGACTGATGAGGTCAACGACAATATCCCCGAACAATCATTCGAAAGTGCGGGAATAATTATGAAATAGAATTCAATAATTATGAAATAACATTTCATAACTAGATGTTGTCGGAAACGACAGCTATTCCCGCACTCCCTGTTTCACACAGAAAACAGTTGTTATACACCCTGGGCATAATGTTTCTCAAATTTGTGAAATCAAACTATTGGGAAGGGAGTGACCTTGGTATAATTTTTGTCAAGAATACCGCTTAAGTGCACGCTAGGGGCCTACTTGATCTCGCTTGAGGGAGTGAATATTGTTCACCTCTAGTTGAAGACCCTCACGCGACATCAAGATGTAGACAGGAATAAAAGCCCTGTCCTGAATAAACTGGAGTTTTCTATGTATCGTGTGCGTTTTTGTCACATATACATTCACTCCATATCCTTTCATTTTTCCTATCGATAGTCGTTATCTAAAAGAATTGTGGGATACAAAGTTGTTAGGCAGAATTCCAAAAAATAACTGGTTTTTGAGACTTTCAGGAAATTTACCAAAATTGGAATCAAATACTTTTGAAATCTAGTAGGTAAAAATTAACAAATTATGTAAGTTTGGTTGCTAGGTAAAATTAAAAAAAAATGAGTGATCTTTGAGACATTCAGGAAATTTACCAATTAATTCTAAATTAATTTAAATGAAATCCAATTAATTTAAATGTTTGTCAAATTATTTAAGTATCGTTGCTAGGTAGAATTCCAAAAAATAAGCAGTCTTAGAGACTTTCAGGAAATTTACCAAAATTGGAATACAATATTTTTTTAAAATTTAATTAATGAAAATGTTTGTCCTAAACTACAAAAACTATTTCAGTATGAATGCTAGGTAGAATTCTAAAACACTAGCGGTCTTGAGACTTTCGTGAAATTTACCAAAATTGAATTCACCTTTCAGAATCCTGTTTTCCAAATTTCGTTTTTTACCAAACACTTGTCAGAATATTAGATTATATGCCAAAATTTCAAAAACCATGTGTCTTTGACGTTTTCAAGAAAATACCAACTTGGAAATGGAATCAAAATCCCAAAAGCTTAAAATGCAAATTTATAGACTATATGCAACAATTGTGCAAAAAGATTTAATTCCTTGATCCAAAAATGTAAGAGGAGTTTGCGCCACATGCGTTAAGATCGACATCTTTGGGTCTTTGTCAAAACTGACATCTTGGGGCCTCTTGTTTGCACCACGACAAAGATAAAAAAAAAATACGATAGCTTATTGCGCATCTACAGACAATATGCAACAATTCTACAAGAAAATTGAATCCATAATCCAAAAGCTGTAGGAGGAGGAGTTCGCGTCACATGCAACATGTGTCAAAATCGACATCTTGGGAATATTGTTTACATCAACTCCAATATAAAAAACTCTAAAGCTTATTGCGCATCTGCAGCATATGTGCAAAAATTCTATAATAAAACTAGAGTAATTACTTTGGGAAACGTCAGTGTTTCCCCGCGCTCCCTTTTTGACACAGAAAAAGGACCCTGGGCATAATTTTTCTAACATTTTGAAATTGAATTGTTGATAGTCACTATTTTTACTAAAAGGAATTCTATAATACATAGTTGTTAGACAGAATTCCAAAAATAAGTAGTCTTTGAGATTTTCAGGAATTTTACCAAATTTGGAATCAGATATTTTGGAAATCCAATCGGTGAAAATGATTGCCCTAATAGAAACAAATCCTAACAGTATGGTTGCTAGGTAGAATTCCAAAACTAAGTGGTCTTTAACAATGTCAGGAAGTTTACCAAATTTGGAATCAAGTATTTTGGAAATCCAATAGGTGAAAATGATTGCCCTAACAGAAACAAATCCTAACAGTATGGTTGCTAGGAAGAATTCCAAAAAATAAGTGGTCTTTGAAACTTTCAGGAAATTTATCAAATTTGGAAATCAATTATTTTATAAATCCAATCGGTGAAACTGATTGCTCTGATAGGAACAAATTCTTAAGGTATGGTTGCTAGTTAGAATTCCAAATAAGTGGTCTTTGAGCCTTTCAGGAAATTGACCAAAATTAGAATAAAATATTTTTGAAATTCAATTGGTGAAAATGATTGCCCTAGTGGAAAGAAATCCTTACAGTAAGGTTGCTAGGTAGAATTAAAAAAGAATAAGTGGTCTTTGAGACTTTCAGGAAATTAACCAAAATTGGAATCAAATATTTTTAAAATGCAATAGGTGAAAACGATTGACCTTATCAAATCAAATGCTTAAAGTATGTGTGCTAGGTAGAATTCAAAAAAAAAAACATTGTGTTTGAGACTTTCAAGATATATACCAAAATTGGAATCTAAGTTTTCAGAATTTTGATTTTTCGAAATACTTGCCAAAATAAAAGATTATATGCCAAAATGTCCAAAAATATCAGTCTTTGACATTTTCAGGAAAATCAAAGTTGGAACTGGAATCAAAATTCTGAACGCTTATTGCACACCTACATACTAAACACAACAATTCTACAACAAAATTGAATCCAGAAATCCAAAAATGTAGGTGGAGTTTGCTCTGCATGCCATATGTGTCACAATCCACATTTTGCGGTCTTTGTCAAATCAACATCTGGGGACCTCTTGTTTGCATCAAGATAAATATCAAATAATCGAAAGCTTATTGCGCATCTACAGACCATATGCAACAATTCTACAACATAATTAAAACCCTAAATCAAAAATGTAGGAGTTGGCGTCGCATGCCAAATGTGTCAAAATGGACATCTTGGGGGTTCTTGTTTGCACCAAGACCAATATCAAAAATCCGAAAGCTTATTGTGCTCCTGCAGCATATATGCAACAATGCTGTATCAAAATTAAAACCCTAAATCCAAAAATGTATGAGTTCGCGTCGCAACAATTTGTAAAGGATGGACAGACGGACTGACTGACGGACGGATGGATGGACGAACGGGCGAGGCCAACGACAATATCCTCGAACTTACATTGGAAAGTGCTTGGATTGTTAAAACCCTAATTCCAAATTCACTTCACATCGTTTCGGACAGACGGCGGGATGCGGAAAGACGCACAGATGGAGGCGAAAACAATATCATCGAACTTTCTTCAGAATATATTGTTTTCTTCATGTGGTATCAATATGTCGTACATTTCCCTTGAATTGATTTCAATATCAACAAACGAACCGTACTAATGACTTTTTAAGAGACAGTACTTAGTAGTCATTTCAGTGTATTTAGTTAATTATATAGCATAACTAACTGACGGAGCATGTACATATCAATCAATTTCCAAACGAAAGTCCATTTTGTTCGTTCTTTTGTTTATATTGCAGATATATGTCACTATTTTGAAGAGTAGCAAAAGATTTAAATACTTCTTACAATAGTAAATATCAATTAAGAAAAAATTTGATATGAAAGGTCACTCAAAATATTTTAGTTTTCTTGTTGTGGTAACAAGTCGTAAGGCAAGAGTTAAAAATAGTAATAGTACTGTTTGCAGTCGTTGAAATAATATTGATTCTACATGTTTCTAGTAAAAAAGACAATTTTTTCTAACTTACGATTATTATTTTTACTTTTATTTAAACAGTTTTCAAGTAATGTACATTTTTTCCAGTACAGTTTTTTTAACTTAATGTGTTATGCAAGCAAACGTTTGCCTAAATTTTAACGGGTTTAGCTGGAATAAAACCAAAGTGTAGCAGTTAAATGAGATGTTCATATACAACAGAAATTATATTGCATGAGCTACTCTTAAACCAGATATATGTGGTAGACAATCTTATATGAATAACATTTTGTGGTCTGTCAAATAGTTTTTTAAGATGCTGCAGTTGGCGTATGGTCGGTACTAGCATGTTGCATTAAGGATGTAGAAAGGTGAGGATTTGAAAGTCATAACTTGAAGTCATACGGATTTGTGTGGTTTTATCCATTATTACTGTGTAATATATTTTGCCCCATTACACCCAATTTTCTAATCATTAAAGGCTTCAGTAGCTCATTTTAAAAGCTCAGTGAGCAAGATTTCATTAGACTAGATTTTCTTTCCATGTGAACATGGTGAAAGAAGTAAATGATGTGTCCATGTTATACTAAGGTAAAAGTCCAAGACAGCATTTCCCTGCCATTTTTAAAATATGAAATATTATGAAAACAAGGTCCATCGATAACCTATCAATATTTTAGCTAACTTTATTTCTTTACCAATGCTTTTTCCATTTATGGTATCAATTTAAAATCGCAGATTTCTTTAGTTTCACCTTACTACATCCTTAAGTATTGAAGTGTCACACAAAATGCTCAATAAAAATTCATTTGATTCATGAGAAGTTTTCAACGCACAACATTCCTTCAATGTCCAAAACGATGAAAAATAAGAGAAGGAAGCAGTCTCCTCGCCATTTCATTTTTATTCAGGAAGTCAGTTTGAGACTACTTAACACTCAGCTGATCAAAATATCCCTGACGATGTGTCCATTAATTATTGATTATTGGTTTGTTATGAATTAACACTCCAAATTTTTTCCCGTACCTAGGCTGGTACTATTTTTTTTGTGTGTAAATTTCCGAATTTTGCTATTTTTTGGGGTTCAAGAAATTCCAAGCTATTTTTTTGGGGTTAGAAATATTATTAACTATTTGTGGGGGGTATTAATAATTGTAAGATATTTTTTAGGGGTAGGCAAATATGTCATATTTTTGGGTGTTTTGTTTGCATAGAAAATGAAGAAATATACCATGGATAAACACATGGGGTTACTTAAATAATAAAGTCAACTGATTTGTCAGCACAACACTGATTATAATGATCTAGTAATTAATTTTATAAGATGTTAAACTGAGGAAACTCTTAAATTGTCAATTTAATTTCAATTTTCTTTTTTTACGTTAAAATACAACATGTATATATTTAAGTGTTATTTTTCTAACATATTTTTTTGGGGTTCACTTATTTAAGCAACTATTTTTTTGGGGTGATTTGAAAAAGAACTATTTTTTGGGGGGTAGTTTGAAAAAAGTACTAATTTTTGGGGTTAAAATTTTTTTCCGGGGACCTGTCTAGGTACAGATGATAATTGAGAGTACCCCCCTGGGATCAAGGTATCAAGAAAAATGATTGATTGATTGATTGATTGAATATTGTTTAACGTCTACTGAGCATTATTTCAGCTATATCAAGACGAGAACAAGTTTGTTAATAAATAATCACTTTGGGGTATGGAAAGGGTCATGGGACGGGAAATTCTGACTGCCACTGGAAAAGTAGGGTGAAATAGAAAGGGGCGGAGAATTTAGCCTTGTAGCCGATCACCTACGAACCACTCAATAAAGAGCTTGCTACAAGGGTTCTTAAACGTGCAGGAAGCGTGGCATTTCTTCCAACACGTGGACCTGAGTTTACATCCCATCCGAAAGATGAGTTGTGTATTTATCAATCCCGCACAACCACGGATCAAGAAAAATGGGATTGGTTTCTATTCCATCAAATGAAACTCCTTCAAAATTTTTTTATCAAAATCTTCTTTGACCGTTGACACTATCAAAACATCATCAAGCATTTGACCAAGTTTCTTTGTCCAAGAAAACTTTGAAGGTGAATAGAGCTTTAAATAAGTTAATTTATTCATCAGCGCGAAATCACTAACATTCATTCTTTCATCACAATGAAAGTTTTCAATGCCATAGACGTTCATCTAGGATTTCCAGTAGCAGTGCAATTACATACTCAGTTCGGCACTGACAATTATTATTAATAAACTATCTCACAAATCTAAAGATAGCACAAAAGAAGATGCCTATGTTCCCCCTAAAGTTTTGGTTAATCAAGATTTCTGCTAAAATTGGTCTCATCAGGTAGAGCAGTTTGGGGAATAAAAATGCTGATACGGACACTTATTATGTCAACTGTCAACTGTTGCTTAGTTAGCTAAAAGTTGAAATCAATGGCGAAAATAAATAAAACCAGTTCTTGTCGGAAATTGATAAGATGGTGCTAAATTATATACGGCTTCGATCTATTGTTTGGTAAGGTGCATACTTAGATGTTTTGGCGCTTTGAATGTTTTATAAATTTTTGTAGACACAAAGTTATATATGCAAATATCATCTGCTGCTGATGAGGAATTAATTTCCGAAATGGTCATAAAGCTAATTAAAAACAAGAATATGTGTCTAACGGACAAAATGCCCCGCCTCACAGCTATTTTCAGCAACGCTATATTTCATGATCAGTGAAGCATGAAGTTGGTGGCATTGGTAAATATCTGTTATGTTTTTTTTTATTTATATCCTTATGTCTATTTAAATGAAGTTTCAAGATAATAACATACATCTGTCACAGAAAAGAAACTTAAACCTGAGGTTAAATCTCATACTACCCCTCTTTTTTCCATTGTCAGTGAAGCATGAATTTGGTGGTAAGGGTAAATTTTTATGTTGATTTTTGTTTAATTTGACGCTAAAGGGTATTTATATAAATTTTCATGATAATGGCATACATCCTTCACAGAAAAAACTTCAACCCTTTGGTAAACCTCATATTACCCCCCTCTATCCAAGATCAGTGAAGCATGAAGTTTGCAGCGAAGATAAATTTGCATTATGATTTTTGTTTAATTATTCCCTAATGTGTATTTATACAAAGGTTCATGATAATAGCATATATCCTTCACAGAATAAAAACTTGTATCTAAGGGTAAACCTCATACTACCCCCTTATCCATGATCAGTGAAGCATGAAGTTCGTAGCCGGGATAAATTTTTATTATGATTTTTGTTTAATTATACCCTAATGTGTATTTATACAAAGTACAATGATAAAAGCATACATCCTTCACAGAAAAAAACTTCACCCTTAGGGTAAACCTCATACTACCCCCCTTTTTCCATGATCAGTGAAGCATGAAGTTGGTAGCCAGGATAAATTTTTATTACGATTTTTATTTGATTGTACCCTAATGTGTATTTATACAAAGTATAATGATAATAACATACTTCTTTCACAGAAAAAAAAACTTAAAACTTAGGGTAAACCTTAGAATACCGCCCTTTTTTCCATGATCAGTGAAGTATGAAGTTGGTAGCCGGGATAAATTTTTATTATGATTTTTGTTTAATTATACTCTAATGTGCATTTATACAGTTTCATGATAATAACATACATCCTTCACAGAAAAAAAACTTCAGCCTCAGGGTAAACCTCATACTACACCCCTCTTTTCCGTGAGCAGTGAAGTATGAAGTTGGTAGCCAGGATAAATTTTTATTATGATTTTTGTTTAATCATACCCTAATGTGTATTTATATAATTTTTCATCATAATAGCGTACATCCTTCAGAGAAAAAAAAAAACTTCAACCTCAGGGTAAACCTTACTTGGGACGGACGGACGGACAAACGGACGAACGGACGGTGTCGTATAATTCTGGGTCCGCCCAATTTACGTATCCGGTCGGATACAGAATGTTAACATTTTGGGTCCGGGTATCTATTATTCTGTATCGCCCGTATAAGTTTGAGTCCGCCCAGTTTATGTATCCGGCCGGATATAGAATGTTAACATTTTGAGTCCGGAGCAAAAATAATAGATTAAAGACTTATAAACGCTAGATATTACTGACTAATATGAAAAGATAAAAATAATTTTGTCAAGACCAAAACATCAAAAGTTTTCGCATACACGTCTCTTCCAAACCAGCTTACCTGGTAGAAAATAACGCAACAAAATTGGTATCATTACTGGCATATCTGATATAGTAAAAGACCCCTTAAATGAAGTCATAAAATAATAGCATAATTACGTAATAAAATGATAAATACATTCCCGTAGAGTGTTTTTAGAATGATTTGGAAACGTCATTAAGTAATTAGTTATGTAAAACTTGTTAAAATTTTATTCAAAAGAGACAATTATTTTTAAGAGTCTCAGAGTAATGTGTTTATTACGCAATAAAAACATATCTAAGTAAACAGATCACCTAAATAATAACAACAAATGAAATATTTTTCAAAATAAGGAAAAAATTAATAATTGTTGTATTTTGGCTGTTGAACAGCTTGGATATTTTTCGTTGTGTTATAATTTTCCCGCACTTTCTTCAGAAAATTCTGGGATATTGTTTTTGCCTCTATCTCTCCATCACGATGTGACGCGAACTACTCCTACATTTTTTTGGAGTTGGGGTTTTAATTTTGTTATAGAATTGTTGCACATACGATGCAGATGTGAAATAAGTTTTAGAATTTATGAATGTGTTGATGCATATATAACCCGGAAATATTTCAACATTTGGATTTAAAATTAAATTACATGTTTTGCATTAAAAATTCGCTTTGGATATTCCGTATAATACATTTTAGACATTTAATTTACACAATTCTGAGTACTAATGTGACAAGTGAGGTATTTATGAATCAAAAAGTTTTTATTCCAATAAAGTAAGTCATCATGTAGATTTTATCAAAATATAATGAATTCTGAACATGAGTGTAATATACTTCATTTACCTCTTTCAGACAGTCTTAATTGAAATTGCTTCTTTTAATGCCCCGCCTACGAAATAGGGGGGGGGGGGCTGCATATAGTGTTCGGATGTGTCCGTCCGTCCGTCCGTTCGTCCGTCCGTCCGTCCATCCAAAGCCAGGTTTACCCTCAGATTGAAGTTTTTTTTTCTGCGAAGGATGTATGCTATTATCTTGAAACTTTGTATAACTACACATTAGGGTATAATTAAACAAAAATACAATTTGATCCCGGCTACCAACTTCATGCTTCACTGATCATTGAAAAAAGGGGGTAGTATGAGGTTTACCCTTAGGTTGAAGTTTTTATGCCCCACCTACGATAGTAGGGGGCATATAGTGTTCGGGTGTGTCCGGCCGTCCGTCCGTTCGTCCGTCCGTCCCAAGCCAGGTTTACCCTAAGGTTGAAGTTTTTTTTTTTCTGTGAAGGATGTATGCTATTATCATGAAGCTTTGCATAAATACACATTAGGGTATAATTAAACAAAAATCATAATAAAATTTTATCATGACTACCAACTTCATGCTTCACTGATAATAAAAAAAGGGGGATAGTATGAGATTTACCCTTAGGTTGAAGTTTTTTTTTTCTGTGAAGGATGTATACTATTATCATGAAACTTTGTATAAATACACATTAGGGTATAATTAAACAAAAATCATAATACAAATTTATCCTCGCTACCAATTTCTTGCTTCACTGATCTAGGATAAAAGGGGGATAGTATGCGCTTTACCTTTAGGTTGAAGTTTTTTTTTCTGTGAAGGATGTATGTTATTATCGTGAAACTTCATATAAATATACATTAGGGTATGAATAAAAAAACATAACAAATATTTAACCATGCTACCAACTTCATGCTTCACTAATCATGAAATATGGCATTGCTCGAAATAGGTGTGAGGCGGGGCATTGTGTCCGTTAGACACATATTCTTGTTCTCGTTAATATGTTGCACTCCAGACTTAAATTTGTCATGAATTGAACTTCCCTGCATTCCTTTTTGAAAAAAAAATAAATATAATTCACACAATCAATACCTATTTTAAACAGTGAACGTAATTTTTCTATTAAGCGCCTACAAAGAGAGATTGAAATTGAAAGAATGACCCACCTGTTCTTTAAAATTGTTGAAATAGTTAAACTTTTCAAATACTCATTACTTGATGCTTAGATTTTTATTTGATCTGTTAAACATGAGCATTAATAAACTAAAAATACTGTTGCACTCCTGACAACATAAACATTGCTCGCAATTAAATAATAAGTGTGTGTCTGAAAAAAAGGTTCCTTTCTTGAATGAATTGTCTTTATATCAATGTTGTATGAAACAAAGAACAATAATGGATTAGAAATCAATATACGAGAAAAGGGGACTTATTAAACTTCAAATGTTGGTGGTGGTGTTGTTTTTAAAATATTCAGTATCATATTTTTCATATGGAATTGATATTATTTTACATTAATCAATATAATATGTGATTTTTCATAGATAGAATTTATTTGCAGTTTTTCTATTTTTGCTCTTGCAATCCAGACATGGGACTCCAATTGTTGAGAGGGTGACACGCTTTTGGGAAATGGGGAAAATGGGTCAAAAATTTAGGGAAATGGGAAAAATGATGAAAAAAATTAGGGAATTGGGAAAAACCAACAAGTGGGAAATGGGAAAAACGAAAAAAAAAGGAATTGGGAAACGAGGCCCAAAAAATGTGGGAAATGGGAAAAAATGTCCCAAAAATATGGGAAATGGGAGAACAGACACCCCGTGTCACCCGCCCTCATTGTTCTTGTGTCAACTGCAGCAGATATTTGCTAATATTCAGTTACTAAATTCCTAACTCGAAATGTTAAACTTTAATTGAACAATCTTACTTTTAAACAGATATCATTATCTATTTTATATGTATTAAAAAAATGTAATGTTAAAAAAAAAACGTCACAAAAAGTGTTGCACTCCAGACATTTTTTGCATGTTTTTCGAGCATAGCTGTTTAATCAATAAAGATATCTCCATGAAATTTTGCATGGACATGCTTTGTATCAAAACTTTTTTATTTCTAGTCTAGATAACAAAATATGCATGGTGCCATTTTTTTCATTCACACATACAGCTTTCACGTGAAGTGATTCTGTGCATTTGATTTCATATATAACTACCGAGAAGTTTTTTTCTGAGACAGCAAAAAAAGAAAAAGGGACCTAAATAAGAGTTTGTATCAGAGACTGTAATGCGGTATTAAAGAATAAAAAGCTTCGGTGAAAAGAATGGGGGCCTCCGGGTCTAGAACAGAAAATTAGCTACCCAAACAATAATTAAAAAATAGATAAGTAAATAATAAACAAATAAATATACAAATAAAACAATATAATTAAGGTAATATATTAGATAGTTATAAAAAAAATAATGTTATACGTGTTCATGTTAAAAAAGAAAGAACGAAATAAAAAAGATAAAAATAAATAATGAATGAGTAAAAATATGGAATGAATTAATTTTTATCATAAAATTTCATTTTGGATAGTGGTCTTTTACCTGTTCACCCAGGTAAATGTAAACAACTAACAAAATACGCGAGTTATTTCCCTTCCTTAGACCGAGTTTGCAATAGTTTTTCGTCGATTTATTAGTATAAAATAAAAAAAAGTTAATTAAATTATCGATATAATATGACAAGATATCAATTTACTTTAAATGAAACAAATAATTCTTGAAAACATCGTAAAACAAGATAGTTATTTATGTTTTTTTTTAATTTCAAGCTCAGGAAAACTGTCTCGGGCTCTGGTTCGGGATACACGAAATATTGAATACCCTCTTTGAAACAGTCAAATATTTCGTCAAATGGATTTGAAATCATTGTTAAAACACATTTTTTAGCAAAAATCTAATTTCCAAGAAAATAACTGACCCCCGGACCCAAAATTATAGGGGGAAGCCGGATACAGAATGTTAACATTTTGTATCCGGCCGGACCCGTATTGGACCCGGACCCAAAATTATGCCACAACGGACAGACCCGAACACTATATGCCCCCTACTATCGTAGGCGGGGCATAATAATTGCAGTTGGAGTAAACATATGTGTTATGGTCTCATGTTCATTTACTCCATATCCTTTCGTAAAATGATGAAATTTGCAAAATCATACATTCAAAAAATTAATGCTAATTCAGTATTCCTTTTTCAAATAAGATATAGTCACCTTATATTCAATAGCATGTCTTATTTCTAAGTAATTTAAGTTGCTTGCTGCAATTGATGCTTTGAAATACTATTTTTTAATGACGCATTCGCATTGATAGTTAATACATACATGTACACTGTACATGCATACAAAATGAACATACACAACGTATTAGCGGCAAGCATTCCGTTTTGTTTGACTCTTGTCTTTTCAAAATTGCGGTCTTTGAGTTATGAGGGTACCTGAATTGAGTTTAATTTGAGTGTTCATTATACTACAGGGAAACAGGTTTGAGGAATGGGAAGGTTTTGGTACCCGTAAACCGGTTTTACACTACTGCTAACTTTGGCTGGTTCCGGCACCAAGTCCGGCTATCCCAAGTTTCTATAGTTATTTACGTTTGCCTTCTGCATTTTATTTGTGTTTTTTTCTTGTACGATTGGCTTATGGAATGTGGTATGTAATAAAGATTTTCGGCTATTTTATATGGTTTTTTTTTTGTTATCTTTGCTTTTTAATAGCAGGTAGATGGCTGCACATACAGTTTCACTACTAACGGTGTCCCTGTTTTCATAAAGTCGTAATTGGTAACGGATTATAAGTTTTAAATAATGGTATTCTACGCTGTAATGTACTTTTCTAAAATACATATACATCAACTTGTAAATGATATTTCTATCTTTTAATTCAGTATATGAGAAGATCTACATACCAGAAAGATTACAACGAGAAACTTGGGGTAAGTTGTGATACAATGTGAGTTCACATTTTTGTCTTGGACAAACGCATATAACTTTCATACGGACTATTGAGATAGGGGCTCTTGTGTAATTGAAGGCTGAAATGATTACATCAAATATAAGTGAGCGGGAGCGACTGGATTCATGAACTATTGAAATAAATATTCTCAGGGGGAGACGGATCAAAACTTGTTTCCGAATCCCCAGTTATTGTGTATGCTAATGTACTTGCTATGCTTTTCATAATAAAATATGGTTTACACTAAATATATACCTTCTAAAACAAACTATTTATGAGCTTGAAGTGTACTTGCAACTTTTCCCAAATGCCAACTCTTTTATTACATTTTAAGTAACGAAAAACAATTAACTTATCACTATAAGACATATTTCAACTTTATTATAACAATAGGAAGAGATCAGAGAGCCTAGAGCAGTGGTCAGCTGATCATATGCAAGCCTATTGAACCTCCAATGCGTATCGATAATCGCGAAACATATTTTGTTGTTTTATCATCCGGATAAAAGTGTCTAAATAAGCTAAATAACAAATTGATTAAAGAAAATGGAGTCATGTGGCTAGAGCAAATAATTCCGCTCATTCATTTAGCAAAGCATTCCACTCAAACCGTTGCTGGGGGCCGTCTTGAACTTACCATGATGTATGAGAAAAGCTCAGTTTTGAAGGCGTCTTGGTGACTTCAAGATGAAGAACAACAATAAAAGAGTTGTTCATTGGATTCGTTCTACCATGTATTTGTAGAGACCTTGCCTCATGAATTCATAATCCGTATCCTTTTATTGTTTTTTGTTACCGTTGTCTTCTGATGGAAAACAATAATGTTTTCTTGTTTATAGATTGTATTTACTTATATTTCATCTATATTGCTTTAAAGAATGTATTTACACATATTTCATCTATATTGCTTTATATTGTTCACTTTGTCGTCTACATGAAAAATATTACTCACATCAATGAATCTTCAGTAATCTGAATTTTCTGTTAACATTCAACAGATATAGGAATAAGTCATTTTGGAGGAGTTTATCGATGTGTAAACGCGGCCGATCCACTCACAAACTGAAAAAAACGAAGAAATTTATGTAAAGTTTGTTAGTGAAAGGTCGCGTACACACATCTATTAACTCCTCCAAAATTACTTTTTTCCGTATCTTTTGAAATTAAAACAATGCTTTCACTGAATTTGACGTCACCATATAATGCTATTTTCCTCGGAGTGAGTTGATGGGCAAGAAACGTTTATCGAGAAAATATCTTCATTGTTGTCTGTGACGTTGACCAAAGAAATTTGACGTTGCAATAACAATTGGAATTATTAACCGATATGCGCAGCCATCTTGTTGACTAGAATTTTTATTTTTCCATTACAGTTTCCCCCAGATGCCATGGAGGGTAAATCAAAATTTTTCCCTTATCCGGTAAGTAAATGTATACATGTTAGAAGTATTCTTAAAAGACAATTTTAAACATTAGACGGATGAATTTGCTACTTTCTGTTTACTTAGACTTACACGCACATAAATACATTGATTTTGCAATCAAAACATTCTCTGTGTCTTTTGAGTCGAATAAAGATGAGTTACTTCATAATTTAATACATCATCTGAAAAAAAGCAATGAATTTCTAGATGTAAAATAGGATTGTTTATCAACAAGTTTAGGAATTATCATGGGTACAAATTGCTTTTCCTTTTTTTTTGCATTTTTTTTTCTCTTCGGAACATAACATGAAAAAATCTTTAAAACAGAACGATTAAACAAAGTGAGGAATAAAATTTTGTTTTTATGCCCCTTTGTTAGTTTTACCCATGTCCGTACGTCCGTACGCACGTCCGAAAATTTCGTCAAAGATTTCTCATCTTGGGTATGCAGGAATGATTTGATATTTGCTCTGAAGCTTTGGTATGATGAGTTGCACCATGTCTCCCCTTTTCAAGTCCGTCGCTTATCTACTTCCTGTTCGCCGATATATCTGTATGGCAGGGGCATCCGTGTCTCATGGACACATTTTCTTNTTGATAGAGAACTCATTTATGTATTAGTCTTCTTAGGTAAATGAGTAAATGTCTATAGACTGTATATGTATTTATTATGGAGTGTTTATGAATTCTGTGTTTTTATTGAAAAACTAGTTTTAACGGTGTTTTAACATGGTTTTAACGCGATGATAAAAGTATTATTGTAATTTTATGAAATAATGTGTGCAATATTAAAAGGTATAAGTTATCTTATGCTTGAATTAAGAAATTTCATAATATTTATACGCCTGTAAAATTAGCCTGGAATATTAGCTTTCCATGTCCAAATGATCATGTGAGCTACAGCCATCACTTAGCATCTGTTATCATAGTCGTCATCAGGAATCTCTGGAGTATTGACACCAAATTTGGCATAATTATTACCAAAATGAGAATTTAAAAGCTTGTTATTATTGTAACTATCAGAAAGTCAATATTGACACCAGGACAAATAATGTTGGTCAATATCAATAATAATTTGATAAAATTTAAATATCTCCTCAGAAACATCTACCATTAATGAACTTATTTTTAGTATAAAAAAACATTGTTTATGGTCTCTCTACCAAATTGCATTCAAGGTACCTAAAAGAAATTCAAGATACATCTGCCATGGGCAGTCTTAGTTTATTATTTGACCTCAATTGACTGCAATTGAAAATCATGAATCTGTTGCATCTTGAAAAATCAAGTGAAATGATATGGAGTAAATGTACATGAGACAAAATCTCTTAACAATACGTGTACATGTACAGAAAAATTAATTAAGCAACGGAAAACTCTTCTTTTGTTGTTCATCTTGAAGTCATCATGAAGTGCTCAACAAAGCGCAATAACTCATCCCTTAAAGCAAGTTTCATATGCATCCCTTAAAGTAAGTTTCATATAGTCCTTATGTCTTGTGTTGTTGTCTTTGTTTTTGATATCAGCACTTCCTTCAATCTGGAAGTCAGATATGTGATCTAGTTGTTGTGCACCTTACGCGGTACACTTCAAATTTTGATTTTTATTTATTTTAGAGGCATGCCCAACCGGAATGCTCATTTGTGTCTTTAGCTATATACATTTTCAATACATAACTCCTTCAAAACTGTAAGTAAGATTTGAACAAAACATTCTTGATAAATTGGAATCTGTCAGTGTCTGAATCTGTAACTCTCTAGATCAATGCAGTCTAGTTTGACCCAGATACTTGAATTAAGTAGAATTTAATTAAGAGTCTTATTGAGCCAAAGTGCTCATTTGTTTCTGTAGAATTTTTTATCGACAACTCCTTCAAATATATTATTGAGTTCGAACCAAATATTCAGGATATCTTGTCTAGTGATGAGGTTATGGACCTTCGCTTTTATTTATGTGATTTATTTATTCGCTTTACATGCTAGTTCAAGCAAGGAATGATGTGTTCCCAGGAACACCCATCCTTTTTTCTATGACCGCAAAAAATTTGAGTCAATCAATCGATTTTGTGAAATTGTAACACAATGTCCCTTGGCACAAAAACAAATGGAGCGAATGGTTTTATTTATCTTGGCTTGTCTGTTTTTTTTTTCTTAAATTGGATGCTATCAGTGGTCGACAATATGCTGCGTGCGGCGTAGCTCTTTTTTCATGCATGTAAACTGTACATCTATTAACAAAGTGTTCTAATAAACACCGTCATCTGTTGCCCCAACAAAAATTTAAAAAGACTTTTTCGTTACATAGACAACACCAGGATGCTCATAAAGTATTTATTCACTCTACCATGGAAAATGGCAGCATGACCCCAGTCTACTCAAGTGGACAATAATTTTGTAAAAAGAATGCAACTATATAAAAACACCACAAAGAAAAAAAATGATATAACTATGATGTCCAACATTTTCAATTTTTGTTAGGGTTGGGGGGGGTTGAGGTGCAGTGGTTATTTAAAGTGCAGTTGTTATCTTTTCTGGAGGGGGTGTACAATTTCAGAGAAAAAAATTATGGTATGATTCTTACCAGTTTTTTGAGAGTAGAGAACAGTGTGTTGATTTCTTA
>MJUU01008651.1:0-10771 GCA_002080025.1 Modiolus philippinarum | reverse complement strand
TTATTCGATTTTCATTTACTTAATCGGAAATTTCATTTTCACCTTGAAGAACCTCTACGCCGAACCTGGCATTAACCCAAATCTGACCCTTAAAATAGCCATATCCTTATCCGTTACCAATAACCACCGGAAAGGTTGCGTCCTTATCGCTCTAGTTCCGGACATGTTACTGTAAGGATAAATTCACGGGCAATAACTCCGCCGCCTTTACTGGGAAAGATTTCCCCTAAGACTATCCCTAAGCCTAGTGAAACCCTTATGCCCGAGTAGAAGTAGAAGAAACATTTTAGCTACTTTGAATAAGAATTCATTTCCTTGGGACAAACTAATTTGTAGAAATAAAATTTTGTATCAACTGAAAAGTTAAATCACCTCGAAAGATGCCTGCAATGGGATGCAAACCCAAAAGTCACCCAACTGAACCTCTCCAATTATTTTCCAAGCATTGTTAAGAAAACAATTTTCACCCCCTCTTTTTGGAGCATTTACAGTTAACTCATTGTGTTCTGTCTATAAGTGTTATCAGAACTTAGATTATATCAGGAATATATAGATAAGAAGAATGAAAAAATAAATATTTTTAGTAACATCCCTCATCACTAATATATTTATATAATATATATTAATACCTGTAAAAAGAAATTGAATAAAGCAACTGCAGTAGAATACCAAATGAAAAAAGGGTAGTGATGATTACAAAAATCGAAGTCCAAAGACATTGCAAAAACGGCATAAGAGAAAAACGATGACAAGACAAGGACTTGAGACAGCCACTATGCACGAAAATGAAAAGGATGACATTAAGAAGAAAATGAAGAAAATAGGCTGAATAATTGAAAGATCTTTTTACAAAGTAAATTATATAGATACCAAGAAACATTTTATCATAAATGAGTTTAATGTTTCTACAAATAATTTGAAACAAAATATAATTTCATTGTTGGTGAAATTTTACCGGACAGTCACATGCCAAGATCAAGGTCAAGAGGTCAAATATTCAGTTACCAACCTAAAGGTCTCTCCACAAAGAATACAAAATATGCAAATATGAAAGCCCTATCACTTACCATTCATAAGATATACCCAATGTTAAGTTATGTTAAAGATTTTTTTTTAAAAAGTCCATCACATACTAAGGTCAAGGTCACCAGGTAAAAAAATTTCGGTATCGTTTGAAAGGGCTTGCTACAAGGAA
The DNA here is from genome assembly GCA_002080025.1 of Modiolus philippinarum. Lineage (NCBI taxonomy): Eukaryota > Metazoa > Mollusca > Bivalvia > Mytilida > Modiolidae > Modiolus > Modiolus philippinarum. Next base: position 9,576 of record MJUU01008651.1, on the reverse strand, counting down.
TACACATGCAAATTATTAAAGCCCTATCACTTACCATTCAAAAAGATATACTCAATGTTAAAGTTTTTGCAGACAAACAGACAGACAGACAGACAGACAGGCGGACAGACCAAAAACTGTTGCCCCCGAATCTTCAATTCACGGGGGCATAAAAAGTAGATGTACCTCAGTTCAAAGTTTAAGGCAAACTCCGCCCAGTCAATCTTAAGTTTTCTTTAAAAAAAGCCAGGTGTCTCCATCTCGCTCCATTCCGGATATGTCATTTTGAAGGGAAATTCAGATTCAAAAACGCATCCGCCTTCTCCAGGGAAGATATCCATTTTAACTTCCCCTAAGCCGGAACATGGCCTTCACCCCAAGCTTTACCCTTACCCTAGCCATTACCTTAACTTTATGGCTTAGCCTTAACGTCACCTAAAACCTGGCGTCTCTATTCTGCTCCATTACAAAGAGGTCATTTTAAGGGGAAAATCAAAGACAAGGCCGCGGTCGCCTTCCTCAGGGAAGATTTCCCCTTGAACTTCCCCTAAAACGGAACCTGGCATTAACCCAAACACTGTCCCGAAACCTAGCCATTTGTTCAACTCCACGCCAGAGTCTTATCATTACCCCTAGCCAGGCGACTCTATTGCATTTCGTTTCGGAGATGTCATTTTAAGCCGATATTATAATCCAGATCCTCGGTCGGCTTTGCTGGGGAAGATCTCCCCTTTAACTACCCCTTAACCAGAACCTTTTCTGAACCAAACCCTAACCCTAACAATAACATAACCTTAATCCTTTGCCGTCCTTAAAAGTTCTTTCCTCTTTCATTACCTATAACACATAGACTAGTTTCCTGGCGAAGTGTTGTGAAATATGTCTATAACATTTCACTGCAATATAGAGCTACCAGAGCGCTTTCCTTTTCGCCGACAGTCGTAATTCTTTCACATGTTTGTCGGATGGGCTTTTAATGTTTCGTTTCTCGCCCATGGCACTACTAAGTAGTCCCATTTTGCTCTTGTCGCATTTTGTGAAAACGCCAAATACCCGAATTCAACTAAAAAAAAACAAAGACAAGTTGTTGATTTCATTTTTTCTCAATTTGTTCAATTGGTGGCATCCATGCTGCCTATGATTTAGTCTCTGACGGATCCAAAATGCATTTCTACCACATGGATCAACGACTGATTACGGCAGATATGGATGTACCTATTCAGGGGAACGGTCCTCTGTCCATCCCGAATATCCATTGCAGAGACCACAACTCTAATGCAAAACACATCCCAGTAAAATTGCAACATATCACCCATTTCACACGATGCTAACAAAAAACACCGCAAATGGTACCCATAAGATTTGTTACATGAGACCTCGATGTTTTACATAGAGTTCAGAAGGTTTTATGGATTGCTGTACATGTATGCGTAATCAGGCATGACATCTAAAGTGCAACATCTTTTGGAGGTGCCATTATATTCTGTTAACTTTTGGCTTGAAAACATTAAAACTGGTTTTCATATTTGAAAAAAGTTACCTATAAACTGCTCCCATGTGAAATTGCTACCTTTAAAAAAATCATGACTTAGTATTATGGATCCACAGCCCTTTTTCACACGCATGGAGAGCTGCCTCTTGCAGATACGGACGTGCTTATTCAGACGAAATGTCCTCTCTACATCCAGTATTCTCATTCTTAAGGCCGACACTACAGCACTTAACGCATCCGAGTAAAAGTGCCATATATAATTTCGCTCAATGATGTCAATTACGGACGAAAATGCTACCTAAAAGATTTGGCAGGGGTCTTATGGCTTGCTACGCACAAGTGCCTAGTCAGGCATTGGATCTAACCTCCGAGCGTTTTTCATGGAAGATGCCATATAACTATATAACAGGAAAAGTTAAAGTGGTTTCCATACCTGAAAATGCTACCTATAAACTTTTTAGGAGGTGGAAATGTTACCTGTAAGAAAATGCTATTTATGTGACATAGTCTAAAAATCCTATGTGAAAATGCTACCTATATGACATTGCGTTTGTTCAAGGCTAAATATCCAAGTCAACTTAGGTAATAGGGCGGTAGAACAGATAAAGATAGAATCTTGCGAATTTGTGCATTGTGAGTATTTTTCATGCACTAATACTGGCCCCTTTATGGCTAAGTTTTAGATTGCTAAGCGATTTGAGCAAGGGATCAAGTCGCAAAGAAGACGAAAATGATTTTAGAGGATCATGTGTACTATAGGGTGATAGAATGGATAAAGATGGACTTGCGGTTTTGACATTTTCAAGGGGAAAAATAAAGGGAAGGCTTCCAACGCCTTCGCCGGGGAAGATTTTCGTTAGAACTACCACGAAAATGGAACCTGGCCTTAAAGCTAACCCCAACCCTAACCCTCGCCATAACCTTAACCCTATACCTCAACCCAATCGTCAACCTAATCGTCACCACAAACCTGGCGTCTCTATCCAGCTGCGCTCTGGAGATGTCATTTTCAAGGGGAAAATCAAGAGAGGGGTGTCGCCACCTTCACCAGGGTAGATTTCCCCTTGAACTACTCTGCAAGAACATGACCAAAACACCAACACAAACCCTAACCCTCGCCAAAACTTTACCCCTTTGTTTAGCCCAATTGTCTCTGCAAGCCTGGCGTCTCTATCCTGCTGCGTTCCGGATCCGGAGAGGACATTTACAGGGGGAAAATTAAGGGGAGGCCGTCGTCGCTTAAGCCGGGGAAGATTTCATCCCGAACTACCCTAAAGCCGGAACATGGCCTTAACCCGAACCCCTAGCCTAATCCTCGCAACATTCTGAACCCTTTACATTAGCTAAATCATAACCGCTTAACTTGTCTCTATTCCGCTGCTTTCCGAAGATGTTTTTTTCAGGATGAAAAGTCAAGGAAAGGAGCTCGCCGTCTTCGCCGAGGAGATTTCCCCTTGAACTACCTTTAAGCCGGAACGTGACCTTAAAGCCAAACCCTAACCCTCGCCACAACCTTAACCTTATACATTAGTCCAATAGTCACTGCTAACCTGGCGTCTCTGCCCCCTGCATTCCGGATAATATGTCATTTTCGGAGAGAAAAATCAAGTGGATGGGTTCGCCGCCTTGCGAGGAAGATTTCATTTTGAACTACCTAAAAGCCGGAAAATGGCCTCAAAGCCAACCATTACCCTTACCCTTGCCACAACCTTAACCCTATATCTTAGCCCAATCGTCGCCGGTCACCTCGCGTCTCTGTCCTGCTGAGCTCCGGAGATGACATTTTCAGGGGGGAAAATAAAGGGGAGGCCGTCGCTGCCTTGCCGGGGGAGATTTCCCGTAGACCTAACCTAAAGCCAGAACATGGCGTTAACACCGACCCCAACCCTAGCCCTCAACACAACCTTAACCCTTTATCTAAGTCAAAGCTTCACAGCAAAACTTGCGTCTCTATCCAACTACGTTCCGGAAATGTCATTTTCAGGGGAAAATTCAAGGGAAGGGAGCCGCCGCCTTCGCAGGGGAAGATTTCCTTTGAACTGCCCTTAAGCGGGGCGTGACCTAAAAAACAACCCAAACCTTAACCCTCGCGACAATCTTAATCCTATACCGTAGCCAAATCGTCCCTGCAAACTTGTCGTCTAAATTCTGATTTGTTTGGGAGATGTCAATTTCAGGGAGAAAAAGCAAGGGAATGCCTCCAGCGCCTTCGCCGGGAAAATACTCCTTGACTTATCGCAATGCCGGAACATAGCTTAAACATCAACCCTAACCTTAACCCTAACCACAACCTAAACGCCAAGGCCAATCGTCAACCCTTACCTTGTGTCCCTGGTCGGCTCTGTTCAGGATATGTAGTTTTAAGGGGAAGTCAATGTAAGGCTTCGACCGGCTTTGCTGGTGTAGATTTCCCCTTGGACTTACCCTATGCCGGAAACTAGCCTTAACATCAACCCTGACCTAATTCGAAATCATTACTTTAACCCTAACCCAATCGTCATCCCTAACCTAGCGTTTCTATCCCGCCCGGATAGGGAAGGACGCCGTTGCTGCTGGCCTCCCCGGGGAAGATTTCCCCTTGATCTTACCCTAAGCGGGAACCTGATCTTACAGTCAACGCTCACCCTAACCCTTATCACAACCTTATACACAAGCCTTAATCAAATCGCAACCCCTATCCGTGCGTCTGTCTCACTCTCCGTTCCGAAAATGCAACTATAAGGGGGAAATCAACGAAAGGCATCTGAAGGCTTCGCCAGGGAACCCTTCCCCTTGAACTACCCCTATAGGGGAACCTAGCCTTAACATTAACATTAGCCCCAACCCTTACCCTTATCACAACCTTAAACCTAAGTCTTAGCCCAATCATCATCCAAAATCTGGTGTCTCTATCCGACTTCCTTCCGGAGATGTAGTTCTAAGGGGAAATTCAAGGGAACACCTCGGCCGGCTTCGCTGGGGAATATTTCCCTTTGACCTTACCCCATGTCGGAACCTAGCCTTAACATCAACCCTTACCCAAACCCAAACAATAACCTGTACCTTAATCCTTGGCACAATCGTCACTGGAAACATGGCGTATCTATCCCACTCGGTTCTTGAGATGTCATTTCAAGGGGAAAATCAAGAGAAGGACGCCGTAGCCGCCGCTGCTGTCTACCCCGGGGAAGATTTCCCCTTGAACTTACCCTAAGCTGGAACCTGGTCTTAACGCCAGTGCTAACGCTAACCCCTACCACAACCTTAACCCAATTCCTTAGATTAATAAATGCCGCAACCCTGGTATCTCTATCCGGCAGCGTTCCAGAGATGTAGTTTTAAAGGGGAAAATCAAGGGAAGGCCTCGGTCGGCTTGACCGGGGAAGATTTCCCCTTGAACTACCCGTATGTCGAACCTAGCTCAACCCTTACCCTAACCCTTAAGACAAACTTAACCCCAAGCCTTAACCAAATTGTCAACCCTGACCTCTTGTCTCTATCCGACTCCACTCAGGAAATGTAGTTTTGAGGGGAAAATTAAAGAAAGGTCTCAGCCGGCTTGCCAGGGAAGAACTCCCCGTGAACTACCACTATATGCCGTAGCCTAGCCTCAACATCAACCACAACCCTTACCATAACCTTAAAACCAAGCCTTAGCCCAATCGTAATCCATAACCCGGTGTGTCTATCAGGCTCCGTTTTGGAGATGTAGTATTTACGTGGAAATCAAGGGAAGGGCTCAGCTGCCTCGCCTTGATAGATTTCCCCATGAACTACCCCTATGCCGGAACCTACTCTTAACATCAATCCTTACCCTAACCCAAAACATAACCTTAACCCTATGCCTATGCAATCGTCACTGCAAACCTGTCGTCTCTATCACACTCCGTTCCGAAGATGTCATTTAAAGAAGAAAATCAAGGGAAGGACGTTTACGCCGCCGCTGCTGGCTTTCCCGGGGAAGATTTCCTCTTGAGCTAACCCTTAGCCTGAACCTGGCCTAAACGTTAAAGCTTACCCTAACCTTTACCATAACCTTAACCCCATGCCTTAGATTTCCCATTGAACTACCCCTATGCCGGAACTTAGCCTTAACATCAACCCTAACCATATCCTTAACCCAAAGCCTTAGCCCAATCGTCACCCATGACCTGGTGTCTCTATCCGGCTCATTTCTGGAGATGTAGGTTTAAGCGGAAAGTCAAGGACAGGCCTCGGTAGGCTTCGCCAGGGAAGATTTCCCCTTGAACTACCCTAAGCTAGAACCTGACCCTAAAGTCAACCCGAATCCTTACCCTCGCCACAACTTTAACGCTATACCTTAGCATAATCACAACCGCAAACCTGGCGTCTCTATCCCGCTACGTTCCGTAGACGTCATTTTCATGGGGAAAAATCAAGGAAAGGCCTCCACCCTCGCCGGGGAAGATTCCCCGTTAAATAAATCCTAACCCGGAACCTGGCCGTAAAGCCAACCCCAATCCTTACCCTTGCCATAACCTTAACCATATACCTTAATCCATTCATCACCATAAACCTGGCGTCTCTTTTCCGCTACGGTACGGAGATGTCATTTTCAGGGGAAAATTCAAGGGAAGGCCACCGACACTTTCGCCGGGCAAGATTGCCCCTTGAACTATCCCGAAGCTAGAATTTGGCCTTAAAGCCAACCCCGACCCTAACCCTGGCCACAATCATACCCCTTTAACTTAGGCAAATCGTCACCACAAACCTGACGTCTCTATCACGCTCCGTCCCGGAATTATCATTTTCAGGTATAAATTCAAGGGAAAGCTTTCGCTGCCTTCGCGGGGGAAGATTTCCCCTTGAACTAACACTTACCCAGAATCTGGCTTTAACCCCACCCTTACAGGATACATAACCATTACTTTAACCCCATGCCTTAGTCCAATCGTCAACAATAGCCTGGCGTCTCTTTAGAATATGTCATTTAAAAGGGAAATACAAAGGCAAAAGCGAGGCCACTTTCTCTGGGTAATAGTTCCCCTTGAAATTCTCCTTAGTCAGAATCTAGCCTTAATCCCACCCTAACATGATATATAGCCATTACTTACACCCTATGCCTTAGCCTTATTGTCGTTCCGGAGATGTCATTATGAGGGGAAGTTCAAAGGCAAGGCTGCGGCCGCCTTTCCCTGGGAAGATTTCCCCTTGAACTAATACTAAGCCAGAATCTGGCCTTAGCCCCACCCTTACAGGATACATAACTATTACTTAACCCCTATACCTGAGTCAAATCGCCAAGAAAAGCCCAACGTCTCCATCTCGCTCCGTTCCTTTTATATATATATCAATCAATTTAAGTGGAAATTCAAAGGCAAGACTTTGGCTGCCTTCCCCGGGGAAGATTTCCCCTTGAACTACCAATAAGCCGGAATCTGGCCTTAACAATACCCTTACAGTATACATATTCATTACATTAACTCTTTGACTTAGCCATATTGTCAACAATAGTCTGGCGTCTCCATTTCGCTCCATTTCGAATTTAACATTTTAAGGCGGAAAATAAAGGTAAAAGCGGGGCCACCTTCTGTGGGAAAGAGTTCCCCTTGAACTACTACGCCGGAACCTGGCCTTAACTTTAACCCTGCTTAAGAATTAGTGATAAAGATATGACTAAGGTAAGGATCAGGGTTTGGGTTAAGGCAATCTACGGTATGGAGCGGGATTAAGACACCAGGCTTAGAATCGCTACTGGGTTAAGGCAGATGGTTCAGGTTATTAATGTTCAGGGTAAGGGTCATGGTTAGGGTTAAGGCCAAGTTCTGGCCAAGGGGTTGTCTAAGGGGAAATCTTCCCTGGAAATCCGGCCTAGCCGTAGCCCTTGAACTTCCCCTTAAATGACATTTCTGGAGCGGAACCGGATAGAGACGCCAGGCTTGGTAGGCCAAGAATAGGGGAAGGTATTGGTAAGGGTTAGGATTAGATCTTGGGTTAAGGGCAGGTTCCGGCTTAGGGGTAGTTAAAGGGGAAATCTTTCACGGCAAAGCTCGCCAATGATCTGCCTTTAAATTTCGGCTTAAAATGACATTTCCGGAACTGACCGGGATAGAGACATCAGGCTAGGGGTAACGATTGGGCTTAGACATAGGGTTAAAGTTATGATTATGGTTCGGATAGGGGTTTGGATAAAGGTTAGGTGCCAGCTAAGTGGTAGTTCAAGGGGAAATCTTCCCTGGGGAAGGCGGCCGCGGCATTGCCTTTGAATTTCCCCCTAAAATGACGTCTCCGAAACGGAGTGGAAAAGAGATGCTTTTCTTGCGGTGACTATAGGGCTAAGGTATAGAGTTAAGCTAATTGGGTTAGGGTTAGGGTAAAGGCTAGATTCCGGTTTATGCGTGTGTCAAAGGGAAATATTCCCCTGAGAAAGCGACCGAGGCTTTTCTTTTAAATTTCCCTTTTAAATGACATCTCCGAAAAGGAGCGGGGTGGGGACGCTAAGCTAGGGGTGACTCTTGTGCTAAGACATAGGGTAAAGGAAATGGTTATGTTCCAGGTTAAGATTTGGGTTCAGGCCAGATTCCGGTTTGGGGTAGTTCAAGCGGAAGTCTTCACCGGCAAAGCCGGCCCATGATCTGCCTTTAAATTTCGGCTTAAAATGACATCTTCGAAACGGAGCGAGATAGAGACACCAGGCTAGGTGCGATGATTGGGCTAAGTAATAGGGTTTAAGTAATGGCTATGTTTTTGTAAGGGTGGGCTTAAGGCCTGGTTAGGCTTAGTGGAAGTTCAAGGGGAAATTTTCCCCGTGGAAAGCGGCCGCAGCCTTGCCTTTGAATTCCCCTTACAATGACATCTCCGGAACGATGGTAGGATAAAGGTATAGGGTTAAGATTATGGTTGGGGTTAAGATTAGGGTTAGGGTAAAGGCCAGGTTCCTGCTTATGGGTAGTTAAAGTGGAAATCTTCCCGGAGAAGGCTTCAGCGCTTTTCTCTTTGTATTTTCATTCAAAATGACATCTTCGAAACGGAGTCCAATAGAGACGAAATGCTGGGGATGACCGTTGGGCTATTGCTAGGATAAAGGTAATGATTATGGTTATAGTAAGGGTTTGGGTCATGGCTATGTTCCGGCTTAGGGTTGTGTAACTGGATACCTCCCTGCCAATGCTGCCGAAGTGTTTCCTTTGAATTTCGGCTTAAAATGACATCTCCGGAAGCGAAAGGGACAGGTTTGCTTTTGTGATTTGGCTAAGGGTAAGGGATAAAGATATGTGTAAGAGTACACTTCGGGTTAAGATCATGTTCTGACTTAGGAGTAATCTAATAGAAAAAAAAATTCCCGGGAAAGCCGATCGAGTCTCTGACTTTGACATCTCAGGAACAGAAAGGGATAGGGACGCCATGTTTGCGGTGGCGCTTGGAGTAAGAGTAAGAGATAAAAATGGCTATGGTAAGGGTCAGGGGTGAAGTTAAGGGCAGGTTCCGGTAAAGGGCTAGTCAAAATGAAACTCGCCTGGGGCTTTACCTAAAGGGAATCTTCCCTAACAAAGGTCCCTGAGGTAAGGCAAAAGATATGGCTAGGGCAAGGGTGTTGGTAGGAGTTAAGGCCAGATTCGGCTGGGGAAGTTTAAGCGGAAATCTTTCCTAACAAAGCTGGCGTAGGCATTTTCCTTTGAAATTTGGCTCTAAATACACTTCAAGAACGGAAAGGACTAGAGAAGCTAGGTTTGTAGAGTTAATGCAATGTTACGACTGTGTATTTCCCTTAATACGTAAATGAAATTCGAATAAAAATAAACAAATGCAATTCGAATAAGAAAATGAATATTAAAAGTATATGAATGTCAAAATGACTTTTTTCTAATATGTAAATCTATACAAAAAAGTAAATGAATGTCAAAATGAAATTTTACGAATAAGTAAATGAAATTCAAATAAGTAAATGAATATTGAAAAAGTAAAGGAATGTAAAAATGAAAATTTCCGAATAAGTATATGAGAATCGAATAAGTAAATGAATATCGAAAAAGTAAATGAATGTCAAAATGACTTTTTTCGAAAAAGTAAATGAATATCGAAAAAGTAAATGAATCTAAAAATGAAAATTTCCGAAAAAGTAAATGAAAATCGAATAAGTAGATGAATATCGAAAAAGTAAATGA
>MJUU01008643.1:9070-24773 GCA_002080025.1 Modiolus philippinarum | reverse complement strand
CAGGAGGCATTGGTCAGTTTACCAGGTTCATGGTCTGTCTGCACTCCTGAATTTATCCCTGTGCAAAAATCTCCCGGACACCAAAGTAGGAGTTTTATTTATGAAGCCAGGTGAATTAAATTTTTAGGGGATTGTTCCTCAGAAATCGTCCGATATTTCTATTTTTTGTAGAAATAATACGGTTTAATGGAATTCGGATCAGTTGTATCAGCACTTGAAGTGACGGATCGGGGGGGGGGGTTAAAATGTCTAGATTCGCCACTGTCTTGAATCAGTCTAAAAGTCTAAATAAGGGATATAATCTATGGCTTTTTTATCGTGAATTCTTGTGGATGATAAGGCTTACAGACCCTATACCAATATTTAAGTATTTTGATTTAATTTGATGATTGATTGATTGATTAATTGACTATTTTATGCATTAAAATTTCTTTCAAAAATTAAAAAATATACATCTTCTGGAAGAAAAACGTAACAGTTACATTAGCATTTTGGGGAAAATTAAAGCGTGTCGGTTTTCTTTATTGCTACAAAATCATAACGAAAAACATGGCTCAAAACATCAATTACAACTAAAAAAGTTGTGTGTTCCATGGAACACTTGTGTCGCCTGTCCTACAGAAGAAGCTCTATCAAGGAAGTCACTGTATCGACCACAGGCCCTTGAGCATCGAATGCGTTGGGAGATGTAAACTCCATTTTCCGGTGCTGTTGGAATGTTGCTACGGAGTAAAGGGAAGTTGACTATTGGAAAAGGGAAGTCATCGCGTTTGTCATACAGCTTAGTTTGAAGTCTACCTCTGTTGTTAATTTCACGATGAAGGTCAAGGAATGAGACCGATCTGTAAGTTCTGTTAGTAGTATCTTTAATTTCGAGCTCTTTTGAATAGATCACCAAGCGAGGGTTGGTAAGAGACAAACATAGCATTGATAAAACAGAGCCTAAAATTAAAGGATTTGGCTAGCTTTTTATTTTGTTCCATGAATTCAACATCTTTAAATTTGAGAAACAGATCGGCTATACAGTTTGTGCACAGTGTATTTCGATAATCTGTTGAAAAACAAGTCCTCCAAGCTGGACAAATATATTGTCGATCAGAAACTCTAACAGCTTAATCATTTCTACTGTGTATTTTTTCTCTGATTTGGAGTTATTTTTACAAAGTAAGACTTGTTTTCTACTTTTAACAATGTCTCTTTATTTTTTTTCACCGTTCATACGGCTGAAACGTCGATGAATTAAAAACTTTCTGTCGAGATTTTAATTGTTCACGAGGAACAATGGTTTAAAGTGTTGCGAAGTTTTAATGCTGTTTCAGTGTGATAATGATCTAGAGTTTAAGATGTCATGTATATCTTAAGAGAGGGCTTTTTGAAAAGCAATTTTCAAAATATTTTCCAAAGTCCTTTATTACAGCTGTCAAGAGGGAGGTTAACAGCTTCGATAAAGGTTTTTTAGAACATCTGGCAGATCCAACGATGTACATGTATCGTTGTTTCTCACAAAGAGGGAACATTCGTGTCATCATCATTGGTGGAAATCCAAAAGGAAAGCAAAACAGATTTAGGCTCTTGTCATATATCTTCCTCGGATAAAGAAGTAGCTGTGTTAGTTGGATATCTTTTGAATTATCAACGTCCAGTTCTTTCTTTACACAATTTGCGTAATGATTAAAGATGATGTTATTAGGAGCTTCATTGGCAGGAACAACGACATAATTGTCATGAATGGTGGACAAGTAACTGGCCACATCAACAATTTTGAAAAATAATGACGCTTTAGTTCTCATTGACCCTCGTAGCTGATTAATTCGTTTAAGAATCATTGACCTCACAGCCTTAATAAATTACTGTTTTCCGGTTTATCACAGAAGCATTTTCATTTACTCCTGTCATCCTTGTTACCAACCAACATCTTTATACTCCCAGTTTGTATATCTAAACTCAACAGTCTAACTTGTAAATTAGTATCTCGATGCTATATGTGTTCACCTCCTACTATGTCGTATTTTCTGGCCTATTTGATGTCATAGGCATTTTTAAAAAGATGTTACCCTTTGGCAAATCCTCACCCCAAGCTAAAATACTATTACTCCTCGACAAAAACAATATAATTTTTGTGCATATAGATCTTACCTCTGTCATTTTATCTTTATTCACAACCGTCAATAGTGAAGGTGGCCTATATATCCTGATGTACAATGTAAATCAATTAGAGCATTTATGCATTGAAATATGACGACGAATTATTCATGACACATTATTTTTATCAACTAAAACATTATCCGAGATAGGTTGATCGCTTTATATATAACCTAATGTTTTACATGGCAGTTTTTGACGAGTTAGGTTTCGTTAGAATTGACCTTGAAATAAAATCTAAATGAAAATAAGAAATGGACAGATTCCGTGTGTATGGCCGAAGGGAATTTGTTTTGTAGAATTGAACCCATCTCCGTTTCTGGGGTTAAATGCAGACTGCTAGTGAAAAAAGAGGAGTGAACGGGAGTGAACATTTAAAAACCTCTTTTTTGGAACTACAAGTTAAAAGATAGTTTTATATTTCAAATAAATCTGTTGATCAATATAATTATATGGTTCTGATCAAGCAAATAGTGCTTTCTACAACGAGAACAAGAACAATTGGCATGTGCCTTATGAGTTTTCATCTTTGTCTTCGCATGTCACTGTAGCTCATCTTCAGAGTTATCCGAGGGGAAAGTTGAGGATTAATAGTCCAAGTCAGTTGACTGAGGCATACTCTACCACCAAAGACAAGAAGCTCTCCATAAGAAAAAGCCGCTCAAAAGTATGGTGTTTCACATTGTACATTGCGTGATCGTGTCAATGGTACAATTGATCCAGAATGTGTTGTCATGGACAGCAGACCTGAACTTAGTTTCGAAGAAGAGGCAAGGTTGGTAACCTATTTGAAAGATATCGCAATTAAAGACTATAATCATACTCGTCGAGAAGTTATGGACCTTGCAGGCAATTTTGGTGCTGATGCTTTTAGTCTGAAGTGGTTTTACACGTTTATAAATCGTTGGGACGACCTTAGATCACTGAAGGCCCGTTCCTTGGAAATTGCAAGAGCCAAGGTGGTAAAATAGTCAATGTTGATAATTACTTCAAAAGATAACACGTATCATAAGCAAGATTCTCTAATTCTTATGCTGTTCTCGTCAATTTCAAAGCATGGGAGATCAAAGTGTTCTCTAACGTGTGGATTAATTGATCTCGCGATTTCATTGGATTTTGAAAAGGTTACGAACTTTTCTTCAAATAGCAAAATATACCTAAAATAGATTTACTTCGAGTATAAATCAATGTAAATGTATTTACTCAGGGCATACATTTTTTCTTTATCTTAAATCCCATATGATCGATTTGCTTTTGTTTATTTCCATGCAATGTAAATTTCATATCTAGTGACGTCACAGTCTTGATTGTAGAGGCCCGCGACGGGGTAAAAACTAAAACACATGAAAATATCATTATTTTCAGAATTAGAGAAATAAAATTTATCATTTCCAAGTCGTTGTTTATCAAGGTCCACTGTCTCAAGGGTTAAACATAAAAGTTCTCCCTAAAGCTCGAACTTTTATAGTTTAACCCTTTTGACAGTGTAAAACTATGATAATCAACGACATGAAAGGATAGATTCTTTATATAATCTTCAAGATCATTTGATCTCCAACGGTGATGAGAGATTGATAAGACTTTTGCACAAACCTCCAAATGTTGTCCATGGTATTGATTTTCATCCTCCTGCTGTCACATCTTGAAGATCTGAAACGGAAACATACTTGGTCGTGGTGGTGCGTCAATGTATCAATTCAATTCCTCATCAGTATATCTATGCTGGTAAAAAGATGCAAACAAATAGATGTAAAGTTCAACTCCAGAAGCTGATACCGCATGGTAAAACTCACAAATTTTCTTACAGCACCATTTCCTCACATTTCTACCAGGTTATTTTGAAGAGTCACAAGGCGCACATCTTCATTCCAGTTATCAGCTGGCCAAGAACAAAACACCATTCTTCAACTTCTTCCACTGAAAACTTCTTATTTTCTTCAGTCTATTGATGTTGGTGTATATGGACCTTTCCAGATTTTTAAATAATATACCACAAAAACTATATTGAGCTAAACAACAGTAATTAAATAATATATTTGCAAACTAGCACTAGCATGTTCTGCCAATCTCAAATCTTGTACTCCTGAAAACCTACAAGATGTATTTATCAACTCAAAAGAGACATCATAAAGAGTGAAGTTCTAGCTCCGTCTGAAATATTGACCAGAGACACTGTTGTAATAACTAAATACCGAAGTTACTGTGAATTCATTTTCTGCATATGCGCATTTCGACAACTTATGTCTCTTCAATGATGAAATAGATTTAGATGATGTTCCGGTGTAAGGTAGTGGGAATGGTGAGGGTGATGGTTGTAACATAGGAATAATATGTTATGTTGATACTAACGGTAAAACAGAGACATCAAGTAACATGCATGAAGCTAGGGAAGTGAAGTGAGTAGTAATTTTTGGGATAGAATGGAGCCAGCGAATGTACTAAAAAAGAAATTTAATGTAAAAAAGGAATGCCATGAGTAAGGTCGTGAAGAAATATGTTTAAAATGAATGATGAGTTGCAGAGAACGTTAAGGAGCATGTTGGTAATCAAAAGAGAATAGGTGAAAAAGTTGTAGGTTGTGGGAGTAGTAAGTAAAAGAGAACCCGGGTTGCAAAAAAGAACGAGTGAGATTTGAAAAATTGAAAGCTAGAGAGGAAGAAAAGTGTAAGAAAGTAGCATCTCTCCAAATTAAGGTCATTGTCACATGTATGCTAATGATTCAGATAGCTGTAGTGATGATTGTGAGATTGTTGACATTGATAACAGTAAGCACGGGTTTTTCGAGATAGGAATTCTCGTTTAATTGAAGGCGGAAACGATTGCCTCGGATACCAGTAAGAAGGAATACTGGATTTCTAAACCTTTTGAAATAAACAAATACCACATTTTAAAAAATTGAAGTGCATTTATAATTTGTCCTATACGACAATTCTTTAACTAGATTTTAATTGACGAAAACAAATTAAACTGAAGCTCTACAAATCGATTTAATATAAATCAACCTTAGCTCAAGAGTGTTCATTAATTAGTTATTCCTTCTCAATGTATTGATGTATAAATTGATTTTTTACGTATAAAAATAGAACTGTTTCCATAGTGAACACGATTCAAAAGTCTGGTTTTGTGTTGTGTATGTGGAAAGTTTTGAATTGTGTTGTATACGTGAAAAGTTTGTACTTGATATAGTAAGAAAGAGTACTTCATTTATTATTGTAAAATGGGTGCAGTGTTACGCATGCAAGCGTTGGACACATCTTATATACTGTACAAAAGTGCAAGTTGTGAGAACTGGAAGTGAAAAAGGGATAACAGGAACAATTACATGCTACAATCTGCAAGAGGAAACACATGAAAAAAAACACAAATAAGACAAACATTAACAACGATAGTAGCTCGGGACAGTAGGACTTGATTCCAGCACTGGCAAAAGCTAGAGGTATAGGGTTAAACCATTTTATGGGTACCCATGATTATCTGTCACTGTGAGTTTTTGAAGCATCTTTTCAATGGAAGTGTTTTTATGCAAACATTGTGATGGTAGTGCGTGAACATGTATGAAGTTCAGAAAAGTAAGAGTGTGTCTGACTTTTATATTTTTATATGCATAAGAATCTCACTATGTGACGTGTACATCTTCAATAACAATATCACACCATTTGCCCCTGTCAAGAAGGTCAGACGGGAGCATATAATCTGTTAACCTTCATCTTGACAGTTTCCAAATATTGTAATACGTTGAATGTTCAATAAGCGATGTAAATGAAATGTGGATATTGAAAACTCTAAGGTTGTACTCGACATCTTAAACTCTAAATCATTTTCACAATATAACAGCATTAAAATTTTTGACTTCTCCACACTTTATACTTCCATTCCTCATAAATATAAACAAAATTTCGGCTTAAAGATGTTTCTTCCGCAAGAAAAAAAAACGAGACATAAGTTCATTGTTAATGGTAGTAACAAGCTATGACTCCGAATCGGGGGGAAAAATATACAGACGAATAAGTGATTAAAATACTAAAATCTTAACAATTTAAAGATCATAAAATCAAAAATGTTTAAAAACTGATAGAGCACAAATAACCGGTTTCATGAATCTGTCCCCACTCCCAGTTTATGACGTGTATATCTTTTATCAACTTCGTGTAACACAAAATACATTGTCATCAAATGTGAAAGGACCACGTACGTGGAAAGGACACATACAAATATTGTGTATATATTCATACACAATGTAGCATTTTGTTGTCTTTTGTTAGAGAAACTGTCAGTTATTGATACAGAAACAAACAATATCACATCATTTGACCTTGTCAAGAAGGTCAAGCGGGAACACATTTATTGAATTGGCCCTATTTAAACAAAATTAAACTTGAAACATTTTCAGGTATGCAAATTTGGCTGTTAAGCAAAAATTATGGCCCATCTAACATGATTTTTTTTCTTAAAATTATTGCATGAAATGTTTAAAGAAAGAACTGGGCATTGACAAATCCAATTGCAATCCAACTTACACAGCTTGTACTCTAGGAGATATTACATAACCTTTTGGATTTCCACCATGGATGAAGACACAAATCTCTCCTCTTTGAACACTAGACTCAAGCTAGCGAACAATAAGCCAGCAAACAATAAGCAAAATCAAGCCAGCGATACCACAATAAGGTAGCGAACAATAAGAAAGGGCGCCAAAATGATCACAACTAAAAACCGAAGAGATGCATACGACATGAATCATTTACAAATGTGATCACAACTAATAACCAAAAAAATACATAGACATAAAACGTTTACAAATAATGAATGTATATTCTAAATAGCCCGACTCATTAATTTCTTATTTATTTTTCATCGATAGTTTTTGATTTATTTTGTACAATAGATCTAATACCCTTTTCTTTCTATTTATTTACAAATATTTTTGAAAGTTGCATTGTGAAAAATAAAGGAAAAGACGAAAATAAAAGGCACACAATTAGACGGAAATATATTCAATCATATGCGATTTACTGTTAAATCGTGTAGATTTGAACGTTTACATGTGTGCATTGTAAATTAATAAGTTACAATTTTTAATCTAAATACTTATACTTTGCATTTATTTTTTTTTAAAGGGGGCGGTGAAAAAAATGCTTTGGTATTACTGCTTCCATTGAAATCAAGCATGTTTAAGAAGATTTTGAAAAGTCATTATAAAGTTATGTTCTAAGTAAAAACAATGTACAATGAATATGCGAATTCACACTTCCAGTGTTTTCTGAATAGTGTTTGCTAGATCTCGATGACCCTATACAGAAACAAATATGCTAAGATATTTTTAGAGATTGCTAAGAATTTCGGTTTTTCTAATATATGTATTTAAATATATATATATTTTAAAACCAAGCGGGAGCGGCGCAAGTAAAGTTTAATTTGACAAAAAATTAATAGATAGAAATCACAAATTCTCAGTTGCACGTCAAAACATGGCGGACTTTCAATATTAATGACGTTTCTAGAAGAGCTAATGCTGTGCATTTATGCCTTATCCCTTTTAAACAATTTGTTTTACTTAACCATAACATTTGAACTAGAACCGCCAATATTTAAGCATTGTGAGACAAAAACTCCGTAGGAAGATAGCAAAGAAAATACAAAGACGGATGGATATTTCAACTTTGGACCTCCAATACTCAGTTCACATGAGTTTACCCACCCAGATATTTTGGTGAAGGTTAGCCAGAGGCAAGATCTTCAAGACCCACCATATGTGGTTAAAAGCTTTCCCTTAGGAAAATGAGAAAGTCACTCCAAATTCGGTGAGAAATAACAAGTTTGGTTCGGACCTCTCAACTTTGGACCTCTAATACTCGGTTCACAGGAGTTTACCCACCCAGATATTTGGGTGAGGGTTAGCCAGAGGCAAGATCTTCAAGACCCACCATATGTGGTTAAAAGCTTTTCCGTAGGAAAATGGGAAAGTCACTCCAAATTCGGTGAGAAATAACAAGTTTGGTTCTGACCTCTCAACTTTGGACCTCCAATACTCAGTTCACAGGAGTTTACCCACCCAGATATTTGGATGACGGTCAGCCAGAGGCAAGATCTACAAGACCCATCATATGTGGTTAAACGCTTTTCCGTAGGAAAATGGGAAAGTCACTCCAAAAGTCGGTAAGAAATAACAAGTTTGGTTCGGACCTCTCAACTTTGGACCTCAAATACTCAGTTCACAGGAGTTTACCCACCCAGATATTTGGGTGACGGTCAGCCAGAGGCAAGATCTACAAGACCCATCAAATGTGGTTAAAAGCTTTTCCGTAGGAAAATGGGAAAGTCACTCCAAAAGTCGGTAAGAAATAACAAGTTTGGGTCGGACCTCTCAATTTTGGACCTCCAATACTCAATTCACAGGAGTTTACCCACCCAGATATTTGGGTGAGGGTTAGCCAGAGGCAAGATCTTCAAGACCCACCATATGTGGTTAAAAGCTTTTCCGTAGGAAAATGGGAAAGTCACTCAAAAGTCGGTGAGAAATAACAAGTTTGGGTCGGATCTCTCAACTTTGGACCTCCAATACTCAGTTCACAGAGGTTTACCCACCCATATATTGGGTGAGGGTTAGCCAGAGGCAAGATCTTCAAGACCTACCATATGTGGTTAAAAGCTTTTCCGTAGGAAAATAGGAAAGTCACTCCAAATTCGGTGAGAAATAACAAGTTTGGGTCGGACCTCTCAACTTTGGACCTCCAATACTCAGTTCACAGGAGTTTACCCACCCAGATATTTGGGTGAGGGTTAGCCAGAGGCAAGATCTTCAAGACCCACCATATGTGGTTAAAAGCTTTTCCGTAGGAAAATGGGAAAGTCACTCCAAAGTCGGTGAGAAATAACAAGTTTGGGTCGGACCTCTCAATTTTGGACCTCCAATACTCAGTTCACAGGGGTTTACCCACCCAGATATTTGGGTGAGGGTTAGCCAGTGGTAAGAATTGCAAGACCCACCATATGCAGTTAAAAGCTTTTCCGTAGGAAAATGGGAAAGTCACTCCAAAGTCGGTGAGAAATAACAAGTTTGGGTCGGACCTCTCAACTTTGGACCTCCAATACTCAGTTCACAGGAGTTTACCCACCCAGATATTTGGGTGAGGGTTAGCCAGAGGCAAGATCTTCAAGACCCACCATATGTGGTTAAAAGCTTTTCCGTAGGAAAATGGGAAAGTCACTCCAAAATCGGTGAGAAATAACAAGTTTGGGTCGGACCTCTCAACTTTGGACCTCCAATACTGAGTTCACAGGAGTTTACCAACCCAGATATTTGGGTGTAGGTTAGCTAGAGGCAAGATCTTCAAGACCCACCATATGTGGTTAAAAGCTTTTCCGTAGGAAAATGGGAAAGTCACTCCAAAGTCGGAGAGAAATAACAAGTTTGGGCCTCCAATACTCAGTTCACAGGGGTTTACTTGTTATTTCTCACCGACTTTGCAGTGACTTTCCCATTTTCCTACGGAAAAGCTTTTAACCACATACTGGGTTTAAGTCGACCCCTCGGCAGATTCTTCAAGCCCGTGGTGGAGGCCCGGGAGAAAGCCGCCATGCAAATCAACAAGAATCTAACGCCCCCACTCCAGACTTTGCGGACCAGCTTCCTATCGAAGAGGATCCCGGCACCATCCTAGGGCACCGGGCGCAGCACTATCTTCAGAAGAGTCGGATCATACTTTTGGGTTGAGATCGGAGAATGGTGGAATTTTCATCGGTCACTTTCGAC
The DNA here is from genome assembly GCA_002080025.1 of Modiolus philippinarum. Lineage (NCBI taxonomy): Eukaryota > Metazoa > Mollusca > Bivalvia > Mytilida > Modiolidae > Modiolus > Modiolus philippinarum. Next base: position 14,878 of record MJUU01008643.1, on the reverse strand, counting down.
GGCGACGATCTCCTGGTCAAAGGCCAACGATATAAGGGGACGCCTGGGCTCTGGGAGCTCATGTTGGTGAAGACGCCCGAAGATTTCGAAATGGACGATCTGGAGGCTTACGGCGATATCATGAAGAAGACCTTTGCGATCTACCAGAATAATAGCGTGCTATCCAAGACCCCCAAGTCCAACCGCAGCTTCAAGTGGAAGGCAATCGTATTCCATATCTATGATGAGGATAAGAAAGGGAGCGGGATGCTCTTCCTTCCATCAGACCCGACGCAGCTGACCGAGCGCTTAGATTTATGCGCCAAGGCTTTCAAGGCTGGGAATACCGGCGTCCGCAATGAGATCGTAGCTATACTCGACGCCCTCCGAAGTGGAAAATATATCGATAATGCCAGGTATAAGCGCCTTCATCGTAATATCCTTAAATAACTTATGCTATTTTACGAAAGGATATGGAGTATATGGAGACCATAACACATATGTTAACTCCAACTGCTATAATTTTAATGAGCTGTATGGCCATTTCGGAAATTTATTCCTCATCAGCAGCACTAGAACCCAAAGAAAGGAAATCCATAATAGTCACGAAACACGCAAAATATGCGGTCGGGGGTCGGGGAATATTCGATTCCGTGTAGAGTCTGCTCGTGCGAGTCTTCACTTCTGCGGCCGCCGTCAAGACCCTGGGTAAGAACGCTTCCACCGTCGCCACCAATGCAGCCATCAAAGGAGTGGAGAAGGGCGCCACCAAAGCCGTGGATCATCTGGTGAGCAAGATCCCTTCCAAGCCCAAGCTTCCACCGAAAGCCGCCACCATCCTATCGAAGCACGAGGGGAATATCCATAATCTCATCGCAGGCACAGGCATCGCACGTGTGCATACATATAGATAAATGGCCGAGATGATGAATCTCCGTGAAGACCTTCGACGGAAGCATCCAGGAGTACGAATTCAACGAATACCATCCCATCACCGGGACGCAGCTAAATAGCTCCGGCACCGAGATCCGCCTCAGCATCGAGTAGCAGGATCTCTTCCTCCATCCCTTCCAGAGCTACCTCTTGCTGGAAGGAAGGCTCCAGAAGACTGGTGGGTCGGCCTTTGCCGATGCCAACCTCATCTCCCTCATCAATAATGCAATGATGTACCGCTTCAAATTCATCAGCTACAAGCTTTCCGGGCAGACGATCGAGCATTTGAACGATCCCGGGGTCGCCATCTCTCACGTATCCCTACGATTTCTCCAAATCCCAGGGCCTCAACCAGCTATGGGTCAAAGATACCTCCCCCGCCGCCGCCGTCGCGAATAATGGCAATATGTACTGAACATTCTGTGAAAGTTTCATTGAATTTTACCAAGTGGTTTATAAGGAGTTGTCGCCCCTATATAGGACGGACGAACGGACACAATGATCACTTTATACCGCCCTCTAAAGCGAGGGTGTAAAAATATAACAACCTTAAAGTAGTGAAACCCCTTAAGTATACTATGGCCGAAAAAACGCTCGAAGCATTGAAATACGGTCCAGCTTCTGCAATCCTTTGTTACAAGGCAGATGATTGGCCCAGCAAAATTACTGGTGCCTCGGCTAAACTATTGAGACTAGGCATTGTACGGGAATTCCCACTATTTCCCGGGACTTCCCAGTATTTCCCACCGTCCTGGGAAATATAAGCATTTCCCACCTTTTTGCCAACCCTGCATGACGTTTTAGGATCTATGACGTGACGTTTTCTTTATTTTGACGTGTTGAAAAGTGGTCTGGTTAAACCTGATACCCGAGCTCAGATATGGTATATTATCAATTTAGAAATACATAACGAGCATGAAAATGCACGTCACGGCTTTTTTTTAATTGCAACCTTTCTGTTCGACTGCAATTTATAAATGAATATAGGAATAAATACAAGAAGATGCGCGGCAATTTAAATAAAGTGTATTTTTGCATTTGCATTTACCTGAATTTTCTCTTTCAGAGGCCTAAATGAGCGGTAAAAGCATCGTTATTTAGAACTGTTTGAATACCTTTTAAATAACTACTTGTGAAATTCAGGAAAATAAGAAACCATATTCAAATTTTATTAAATTTCTACAAGGTGAAACTTATGTATATAATATCGTAATATTATCGAAGAATATACATATTTTTTCACAATTATTTTCATTGAATTCGAACTTTATTATTTTTTGGGGTTATTAGGTGTAGCAAGACTTCACGGACCATTTACAACGGAGAAAAGTACTCTTTCAGCAATTGAATTGTTATCCTTGTTATGGGTTAATATGGCGTTCATCCAAAATGGTGTATAGACCATTTCATCTAAATCTTGAAAAAAAGTTGATATAATTTGCTTAGTTATTCCAACTAAATCCATTGCATTAAATAACCAAAAATATTGCATTATATTCCTTTCGATATCAGAAGATCGTTGTTCATGAACTATAGTTTGTAATTTATGCATTTCGTGTCGAACACGTGCCGTTTTACGTAACTGGTAAAAACAAAGAAGACGTAGATAAGACCCAAATACAGCAGGTGACGTTTGCATTAATGTATATACAGTTTTTCGAGACTCTCTAATGCCCACTTCTCTTATCAGAACTTTTGTGAGTGATCCGAATAATTTACCGGTAAATAATTTACTGGTATTCATTAGCCGATTTGGAAACGTTTGTTGCTGAGAAAAATAAGCCATTATATGATTTGTACACGTTTCAGTGAAAATTGCCTTTTCCAAAACAAAATGAGTTCCACTGGCTAGAAAAGAACTTGACAAAAATGCCTCAGATCTATTGTACATGCACAACACCTTGTGGTTATTTAAAAACGAAAGGTTAACTATTTTCTGTGAAATTTCATTTTTATCCAATTTTTGTAAGTAATTGATAAGTATTTTGTCTCCAAACGATTCTGCTACAGCATAATCCGTTATAAAAATAGCAGTATCATATTGTTTGTGCTGGTAGAAAAACGCTGCTATCATCAACCAACCAGATGAATTATCTCTGTTTTTCCCAATCAAAAGGCCGGACAAACATGTTTTTCTTTGGTTATAGAAGTTTTTATTTCTGAGTTCGAAATCATAGTTCATTCGAACGGATATTTTTCCATAGCAGCCAGCTAAATATAAAAGCAACAATTCACTTACTAGCGTTGATTTGAACTCAACGGCCTTTTTAATTTTCGTCAAAAGCGATCGCAACAATTTTTCATGGTCTGCTCCAAAGAGTCGAAAACAGCAGTTGAATAAATTCATTAATGGCAAAATTGCCCTATTTGTCTCCTCTCTCTTAACAATATCTGGAGGTAGTTCAAAATAGAAAAAGTCTTTCAATGATCGACAATGCAAAAACATTGCGATGCCTTCAGACAATAAACTGTCAAGGAGAGCTTCTAATCTCTTCTGTGTTGTACCAAAGATTTTGTTTCTGAACATATTGTTTTCAGGCATAAAGTAATTTGGACAGTATCCACAACGAACAAAATACGTTAAACGTCTAAAGCACTGCTTGAAACACTCTACTAAATTTTTTGGTTCCCAAATTAAGCATTCATTATTTTCAATTTCCCAGAATAAAACAGTTTTCATGAAATATGAACATAAAAGGTTTTGTGTGTCGTGATTTAAATCTATTATTTCTTTAAGAAAAAATTTGAGTATTGCATAGCATAAGAGTTGAGTATGATTAAATGAATGAATCAGTAATTTTTCGGCCATTGAAAAGGATATTCTCCACTCGTGTTGACCCAAACCATGTTTATCTGAGTCTCCTATTGGGACAAATAGAACACCTTTCTCCTTGATTTCTGCTATAAGATCAATAGTCGGCCATTTTGACTTTGGTCTAATTAACCATTCGAACGCAAATGGTGGCCAGCTTTGAGAGTGTAAACAGTATGCTACATCTACTGTCATGTTTAGAGTACTAATGCACGGTCCATGTCTTACAAAGAGAGGGATTCCATGGGGTTTTATAAATCTGCATACAGATTCGAAATATGTCTTGATTTTATCACTTGATAGAAGGATTCCACAATCTGTATGCACAAAAGAGTCAAACCAATCTAGATTTGTATGACTTTGCACCTTGAGAACTGCGAATCCCGATGGAGAATGATTTGTATCAACGACGATATTGTATCCATTATCATGCTCCATACTTTCAACATAAACAGGGAATTTTTTCATCAGGTACATGACATCATAATCGCTGCCTTCAAAATCCAATCCTTCTGCTTTGCTTCCACTACTTATCACATGAAAAGAGTAATTATGTGAATTCAAAGCGCTATCAAGCGTTTTAAAAAATAAACGTCTTTTCATAACCACAGCCTCAGATCCCGATACCTCGCAAAGATAATTATACAGCTTTAAGGATAAATGATCGGTCGCCACATTATCCTGAAAGTAACAAATTAGGAAGAGTTATATATCTGTTTGCTATTCAATCACGATTTGTTTCGTTTTTTCACATAACCGGTATTGTAATAGATAAGAAAAACGTTGAATAATTACCAGAATTCTATTTGAGGATATGTAAATGCTGGATAAAACACAAAAATATACGAGTTCCAAAACCAAATAATTACAGGACAATTAGGCAACAAGTTATCTGGGGTAATCAATACATTCAGCTAAACAAAAAAAAATTATTATTCATTAATTGGATTGATAGCAACATTATATTTGTGAATGATCTAATTGGAGAAAGGGGGGGGGGGCATGTCAAACCTTTATTTTAAATAAACTTAAGTGTAAAACAAACTGGATTTCAGAAATCAGTCAATTAAGGAAAGCCATACCAAAATCATGGTCACATATATATTACAAAAAGAAAACTCATTTAAAACTCAAGTTTTGACAAATAATGAAATATGTTTAAATGTGGGCAATAAGAACCATAACATAGGTCTGTTAGACACTAAAAAGATTTACAACATCCTTATCGACACAAAAACTGACATTCCTGTTGGTTTTAATAAATAGAATAGACAATTAAATTTTGATTGCTTTAGTACAAAAATTCGAAATATATTTTACTTTTTACATTATTATTTAAACGAAAATAGGCTGAAAATGTTCCGATGGAAGCTTTTACACTATGTACTAACATGTAAAGTACTGCTACAGCAATGGAAAATTATTAACAATTCAAACTGTTCATATTGTACATGTAATGTTACAGAAGATTACGAACACATGTTTCTGAAATGTAAGGTCGTAGAAGATTTTTGGAGCAAAATTTCTTTACTTTTAAAGAAAATAGATTTTGATAAAAGGAATTTAACCTTAAATAACCTAGTTTGGGGATACAAAGTAGATGCAAACCCATTATTTTGGTATTAACTTTCTATTTACTATTTTTATATTTAGTATATATAAAGCTTACTGTCTTTCTGAACAGAAAAGAGTCCACGTGAATATATTTTCTTCATTCAAAAACGAATTTAAATGTAGCTACTAAATACACAGAGCCACTCAGAACACCTTTTCATAAAACACTCTCTTACCTTGAAACCGAATAAACTTGATATTTCTGTGTTTCATTATGATGATTCAAGGGTATGACTAAATCATATGCATCCAGGAAGTAAATAATGATGGAATTGATTTCCGGGTGTTGTATATACTTATTTTTAGAAACAAATTATATTTATTGTACTCTGGTAATTGTATAGAAAACTCTTGAGGTAAGCTGGGCCTTAAGAGCATTTGTTATGTTGTTGAATTAAAAAAAAAGAAAAATGTTGATTTCTTTTTATTCTTAAATGTCTATTTTTTCGATTGCGTTTTTTGTTTCTAGT
>MJUU01008642.1:30466-59682 GCA_002080025.1 Modiolus philippinarum | reverse complement strand
AGGAGAACAACGAAAGTCAAAAATACATGTTTTCCTTATTCATATATACGGGACTCGGTCTATCAGATTCGTATGTTTTAATTTAATACCGGCCCCTGAGATTGAAGCTACTTGGAACTCCGAGACTTGGACTATTACGAATCCATTTCCCCAGTTCTCGGAACCGTTCAAGCGCAGGGGCGGTAAGTGCCACAGCCAGTTTGTATTATTTGTGTAAGCATGCACTCACATGCACTATGCAAACTATACCTGATTTATAATCCTTATTTTCTAACGGACATTTTCTTTACACGCCTTGGGATGTAGGTCAAGCAGAGATGTTATGAAATGCTGACCACGTGACATAAAGGGTGGAATTGGACAAAATGGAAATGATGTTTGTCGACATTTTCTTTAAATATAAATTGTACTAATCGATAAAAATGCTAAATGGAAGCACGATAATTTGAAGAAAACTGCACATTAATTAAGAAAAATATTTTTTCCAGGAACACATGTCGATCTCTATGAACGACGAAATATGTACATAGGGTCTCTGTGTTAAATTTTGAGGTCCACGACGGGGATATTTTGCAACGCTAACAAAGAAAATTATTATATAAGAGATAATGATCCTGTTGATTTGAGAAGTTTTTGTTTCCCTTGTTAGATGCAGTAGATCCTGTTACTTTGCCTGAAATTTCACACATTTTCTTGTTAAAGAAATCGTTCATAGAATGATGGCAGTATAACAGTCACATTTTGTAATTACGCTGGCAAATGCATTTATTACTAAAGCCGAAGTGTGACGCAAGATAAAATGCCAATGACATAAATAAGGAAATCCTCGTGTCGCACTTTGACCACAGAGAATACTATGTGATGCCCTTGTCGTAAATCGAAAATCCTCTGCTCTACCAAATGTCACAGAGTTCCTCCAATTGTTACAACAATGGACAGCTATAAAAATTAGAAATATGTCAATTGCTATTCTATTGTTTTAGTATTCAGTTTTTATACATTAAAATGCTGTGAAATACATACTTCTTATAACAAAATCAAAAACTTTTTTAAAAGCTTTGTCAGTAATATCCAGAACCCCCCTGAACAAAATTCCCAGTATGATTCTGGATCATACTAGAAATTCAGTAGGATTCAGAATCCTACTAGTATAAATCAGGATATCTCAATTTCTCCTAGGAGAAATTGAAATTCCAATTTGTACTAGATAAAATCCAGTACAAACTGGAATTCTAATTTGTCCTGGTAGAAATTGGAATTCCAATTTATACTGAATTAAATCCAGTACAGATCAGATTTCTAATTTGTACTAGGAGTATTCCAGATCCTACTGGATTCCAATTTGTACTGTAACACATATATATGTAAACATATCCTCGTTTTTGCTTCGGTATATTTGATCATCTCCCCTCAAACCCCTGAACCAAATTCAACGAACAGTCAAACTTTGATCTTCAGCATTGACGTAGCTTTGAAGCATTTTGTCATTTGAGTGATATAGGCTCCGTCTCCGCGCCTTTAATTGTATTTTTTCAATTTTTTTAACCCAATGAATGATGAATAAAAGGATATGGAGTAAATGCACATGAGACAAAGTCTCTACAAATACAAGGTAAAAAACAAGCAAAGGAACAACGCTTTTATTGTTGTTCTTCATCTTGAAGTCACCATGCGGCCTCCAACAATGAGCTTTGCTCATACCTCACAGTAAGTTCAAGACGGCCCCTAGCATCGGTTTAAGCGGAATCCTTTTGCTAATTGTCGAGCAACGCTACATCCATGTCTTCATTTGTCATGGGTGCGGGAATGTGTTGCAAGACTTAAAAGTAAATTTAGGTAAATAGAATAAAAAGATAACAGGAAACACCTACAATGGCCGTAAAACATAGCCACATGCCACAAAGTAAATAGGAACTGCACAAGAAAAAACCCACAATAAAAATACAAAAGACAAACGTAAAACACGATAGGAACTTGGGACAGTCGGACTTGGTACCGGCACTAGCAAAGGCCAGCGGAAGGGTTAAACCGGTATATGGGTACCCAAACCTCTCCTTTCTCTGTCCCGTTTCCCTATAGTATAATAAACATACGAATAAAACTCCATGACCACAATCTTATAAAGGAAAATGGGGGAACAAAACATGATTTTGAAAGATGGGTCAAGGAGTGCTCGCCGCTAAACTGCCGGCTAGCTCAAGGAGCTTAGTCTGCTGGTAAAACACTGTAGCACTACGGAAGAAAAATCAAACTCAAAACTCCCAGATGGGTTTGGTAAAGAATCATCATGTATTTCAGTAGACATCGGCAGTATCAGTGAGAGGCCAGTATGTGTGTAAAATCCTCAGGTCACTTGATCTAAAAGCTAATTTAACGGACACGTGCAGAATATCCCAGTTTTTCTGGATTTTTAATCAGTTTCTGATATTTTTTAACATTTCCGTAAAATCGAGGATGGGAAATGCCCTTAGTAATAAGCTGTTTGTGAGTGACATTATATTTAGATATCAAATGTTCATATCTTTGATGAAACTTTTTAAATGTATTTAACAGTTTATGAAATCTGTAACCTTGCTGCAAAGGTTTTAAAGTGAAAGTAAGGTTACGTTCATTGAAGTCGTCAGGAGTAGAACAAACGCTTACAAATCGTACCAGTTGAGAAATATAAACTCCGTAGGATGGGGCCAGAGGAACGTCGCCGACAAGAATAGGGAAATCAGTAATACTGAAATCAAAATCATTCCTTTTATTGTAAATTTTAGTTTTTTATTTTACCACAGTCAACGATGACAGTTAGATCCAGAAAAGGGCAATATTTTGAATCATTAGCTTTATTAAGTTTCAGTTGTTGTGGGTAAATGGTGTCGACATAATCTGAAAAACTGGGGATTGTCAATAGTAAAGATATCTCCAATATACCTGCTGTTATCATTGGAAATAGAAATAAGTTGATCACTGTTTTGTATGGTCCCATTTTGTATTTTTTTCGTGAAGTCACGTTCGGAACAGAAAAGAAAAAGATCTGCAATGAGAGGTACACAATTTGTGTCCATGGGAATTCCAATGGCCTGTTGATAAACAATGTGGCCAAAACGAACAAAAATGTTGTCAAGCAAAAGATTAAGTGCTTTAATCGTATCATCACATATCCAGGAGGAATGATTGTTGTAAGTAATATTAGAAAAAAGAATCCTTGCTTTTTTGTTACAACAAATAAACTGCAGTCCAGAAAATTTAAAAGACCATTTTATCAGTTGTCCTAATTTAGATTTAATCAAATTATGTGGAAGCGTTGTAAAAAGTATAGAAAAATCATAACTGTCGATAGATGAAACTGGTTTTTGTATTGATTGCAATTTATCTAAAACTTCAATAGAGTTTTTTACACTTTATTCGTTTGCCGATGTATTCAAAAGTAATTGACACAAGAGTTTTGATAAGTTTTTTCACAATATTTTATAATTATACAAGAAAGTGCACTGATAAAATGGATAGACAAGTTAGTAGTAGGACAGTTGCTCGATGCCGAAATAAAACGATGCTTTTAGGGGCTTTTGTGAAGCTTAGAAATCCAGTACATTGTAGGCAAGGTGTTATCTTTTGGTGGAACTTTGAGCATTTCTGTATCCGTGTAATGTTGTTTGGTGAGAGTTTGTTCATCACAATCGGGGCGTTTGAAAGTATTAGACTTGGCCAATTCGTTTTGTTGGACATCGATAAAGTATTTCCTTCAGATGATTGAAACGTTGTTAGAAGCTTTGTCAACAGGTACAAACACATATTTTTGGCCAAGATCTCTCAATTTAGACTTAATTCTGTTAACGGACAGCTTTGTATGTGGCTCATCATAATTATTTGTATAGAAATTAATTCTGTTGGTGACTTTGGTTATAATTTTATCTTTGAACAAATTCAGTGCGTGTTTGTCTGCACTTTCGCGTTTGTACTGCACTGATGAGACATAAGTTGCACTGATGAGACATAAGTTGTCGAAATGCGCATATGCAGAAAGTAAATTCACAGTGACTTCGGTATTTAGTTATTTGTACCATTTTATACAATACTTATGGACCGCGTCTTTAATGATTTCAAAACAAGCTTGCCAGTTAATTTTGGACGGTGGGCGATATATAGGCCCTTTTCTAAAGAACCGTTGAACTTCTTCATCTTTAATGATGTTTAAGTTCCCCGTTAATATATGTCCGCAAGGGTCATAGCGGTATGGTGACATGGAACAATCTCAGCTGCTGGGGTAGTTCCTTTAAATAATGTTGTTATAACTTGTGCCCGATCCCTTTGCTAATATTATTTGCAATAAAATATGTTTAATTCAATTCAATTCAAAATTACTAAGCCTAATTAAATTTCTTTCGGAAACGTTTAACGACACGATAGTATACAATAAACGATCAGTATCACGCAGACAGTGCAGTTAACAAAATAATCATAGTAACTGTATTGAAAATATGTTCCATAGATATTTAAGGGTGTTGTAAAAAGGTGGTATTGTTTATATTAATGGGTGTTAATATTCTTTAAACAATAATTAAGGTCTACCCGAGAACCTTCTCGGTAGACCTTATAGTATTTCTTCTGATTATTATTTTTTTTTCCGCCAACTTTTAAACTCTTCGGCCCAAAACTGTACGCGACATGTCGAATTGAGCTTTCGCACAAATACCGGGCAGACATAAACTTTTCGCAGTCGAGGGCCACATTCGGAATTTTGTTCCGTTACGGAGTTCTTCCCCTTTTCACTAAATACCTTGTGATCACTTAAACTCGAAAACCGTAAAAGATAGCTGATGAAGTGTAATGGAGAAAATGTTCATTAGGTCATGACGGAACTTCATTACATTTGGTCCGAAACCGTGCGGTATACTTTTTGGGGGGGTTATTGCCCTTTGAAGATTTTCAATTTCTGTCATCACTCAAAACTTCTAAACGGTTAGTCGTAGAGACATGGGACCTTCACCATTATTCTTAGTTGATATAAGTTACATCTAAAAATGTCAAGGTCAAAGGTCATCGGTGACTTTGACCTTTGACGTTACCCCTTGTTATCGCTTAAACTCAAAAACCGTAATAGATGAGTGAAAACATATAATGGGAAAAATGTTCATTATCATGAGACGCAACTTTGTTACATTTGGTCCGAAGAGATTTGACGACTCTTTATATGAGTTATTGCCCTTTGAAAGATTTTGAGTTTGCGTTAATGCTAAATACTCCCAAACGATAAGTCGTAGAAACCTGAAACCTTCACCATTGTTCATAAGTCATATATGGCCATCTAAGTATGTCAAGGTCAAAGGTCACCGGTCAAGGTCACCGATGACCTTAAGCCTTGTTAACGCTTCAACTCGTAAACAGTAATAGACGGCTGAAAACATATAATGGGAAAAATGTTCATTATCATGAGACGCAACTTTGTTACATTTGGTCCGAAGAGATTTGACGACTCTTTATATGAGTTATTGCCCTTTGAAAGATTTCGAGTTTCCGTTAAAGCTAAATACTCCCAAACGATAAGTCATAGAAACCTGAAACCTTCACCTTTGTTCATAAGTCATATATAGCCATCTAAAAATGTCAAGGTCAAAGGTCACCGGTCAAGGTCACCGATGACCTTAAGCCTTGTTATCGCTTCAACTCATAAATAGTAATAGATGGCTGAAAACATATAAAGGGAAAAATGTTCAAAATCAAAAGTCGCAACTTTGTTACATTTGGTCCGAAGAAATTTGACGACTCTTTATATGAGTTATTGCCCTTTGAAAGATTTTGAGTTTCCGTTAATGCTAAATACTCCCAAACGATAAGTCATAGAAACCTGAAACCTTCACCATTGTTCATAAGTCATATATGGCCATCTAAAAATGTCAAGGTCAAAGGTCACCGGTCAAGGTCACCGATGACCTTTTGCCTTGTTATCGCTTTAACTCGTAAACTGTAAGAGATAGATGATCAAATGTATTTGAGAGAATGTTTGTCTCATTGGGGTCTACATTTGACACTAGGGGTCCAAAATGATTGGACCATTCATTTTGGACCTATGGCCCAAAAACCATTTTTCGGGGTCCGATTTTAGAGTTTTTTGCCTATATCTCAAAAACTATTAAAGATACGAAGAAACTATAAAGAAGATAAATTGTTCAGCTCAATATGGCCGACAAATGGGGTCAAAGTCAAAGTCAAGGTCCTTAGCAACAACGTTATTTGCCATAAAAGTCCTTAGCAACCATAGGCAAAAAGTTTCGTAATGTTGTAAAGAGGAAATGAATGACATTGCCAACCGGAAGTGACTTTCCTGTCCTTAGCAACAAGCTAATTTTTCGAAAAAGTCCTTAGCAACCGTTGAGCAAAAGACTAATAAAGATCAGAACTTTTGTTTACAATACATTTTGAACTGAAATAGACAACAAAATCAAACTCAAACATGTGATCATGGTATCAAGGTCATCGATCAAGGTCATAGCCAAATTTTAGTTTTTTTTTTATGGTAAAATCTTTAAAACAATTAGAAATGGCTACTCTAATATATTGGAGACAATGTGCTTCTCATCAAGATGATTTTCAACATGTGACATAACAAAACATGACATAAAAGCATAACATTGACTGGGAAAGACCTTGCAATTATTCTCTGAACAATTGTCCTTTTAATTTTTTTTTCCGCCAACTTTAAACTCTTCGGCCCAAAACTGTACGAGACATGTCGAATTGAGCTTTCGCACAAAATTCCGGGCAGACATAAACTTTTCGCAGTCGAGGGCCACATTCGGAATTTTGTTCCGTTACGGAGTTCTTCCCCTTTTCACTAAATACCTTGTGATCACTTAAACTCAGAATCCGTAAGAGATAGCTGATAACATGTAATGAGGAAAATGTTCAGTGTTACGTGACACAAGTTCGTTACATTTCGGTCGAAAGGATGTGGGTGACTTTTTATTGAGTTATTTCCCCTTAAAGATTTTCACTTTTCGTAAAAAATTTTTTCTTGGAAACCGTAAGTCGTAGAGACCTGGGACCACCACCAATCAACTTAGAAGTACTATTGTACATTTAAATATGTCAAGGTCAAAGGTCACCCATGACCTTGACCTTTGGCCTTGAACCTCTCAGTTGGTCTATCTCAAAAACTATCATAGATAGCTGATAACATGTAATTGAGAAAATGTGCATCTTATCAAGATCTACATTTATTACAATGAGTCCAAAATTTTCGGACCAACCGTTATGGACCTAGGGTCCGAAAACTGTTTTTCGGAGTCCGAAATGGAGGTTTTTTGCTTATATCTCAGAAAAGGTAAGAGATAGACAGAAACCTTAAACAACAAAAATGTTCAGTTTAACATAATCTATAAAATGACACCAAGAAAAAAATTCCACCTCCTTAGCAACATAATGAAATCTCTAGCAACCATATTTTTTTATAGTATATCTTGGAAATAGTGATAGATAGCTGATAACATGTAATTAATAAAATGTGTATCTTATCAAGATCTACATTTGATATATTGGGTTCAAAATTATTGGACCAACCTTTATGGACCTAGGGTCCGAAATTGAGGTTTCTTGCATATATCTCAAAACTATAATAGATAGCTGATAACATGTAATTGAGAAAATGTGTATCTTATCAAGATCTACATTTATTACATCGAGTCCAAAATTTTTGGACCAACCGCTATGGACCTAGGGTCCGTAAACTGTTTTTCGGGGTCCGAAATAGAGGTTTTTTTGCTTATATCTCAGAAACAGTAAGAGATAGACAGAAACTTAAAAAGCAAAAATGTTCAGTTTAATATGACCTATAAAATGACATCAAGGAAAAAATTCCAAGTCCTTAGCAACATAATGAAATCCTTAGCAACCATATATTTTTATAGTATATCTTGGAAACTGTGATAGATAGTTGATAACATGTAATAAATAAAATGTGTATTTTATCAAGATCTACATTTAATTGGGTCAAAAATTATTGGACCAAACGTTATGGACTTAGGATACGAAAACTGTTTTCCGGGTTTCTTGCTTATATCTCAAAAACTGTAAGAGATAGAAAAAACTTTGAATTGCGAAAATGTTCGGCTTTATATTACCTACAATATCACATTAAAATCAAAGTTCAAAGTCCTTAGCAACACAATGAAATCCTTAGCAACCATAGATTTTTTTCGTGATAAATGATTTAACCCGTAAACCGAAAGAGATGGCTAATGACATGTTATGGGGAAAATGTTCAGTTTTACAAAATACAACTTTGTTAACGATTTAAATTTTTTTGTTCAATGATTTAACTCGTAAACTGTAAGAGATGGCTGATGACATGTAATGAAGAAAATTTTTCTTGTTTCATCAAGCCAAAACACTTATTACGAGACTTTGCTAAAAATTTTCTTCGGGTAGACCTACATTTGTTCTCTGAACAAATGAGTTATATTTTTTTATATGTTTGTATTTTTAAACATGTTTATTATTCAAGTAAACTCACGTTCTGTTCTTACAAAGTAGTAGTAGGGTGTTGATACATACCTACCGGATCCATGACTCATACAACTGGATGTTGCGGTATACAGGAGATAAGTCTAGTATTGAGGAGAGTGGCGTTGGCCAACAACGACGTATTTTAGTTTTTCCAGTTTTTATTCTGACAAACAATATCAAGAACATGCTGCACATTTAAATTCATAGATACATGTTTTTATTGTCTCAAAATCAGTTGTAATTTTTTTCAGCTCGGCCTGACGGAGAGTTTGTTCACCTAGTCTTTCATGGTAAAGTTCCAGTATTTGCACTTAACAAAGTGCATTTAGTACAGCCCGCAGCTGTCCTCGTGGTAAATACTACACAACAATACTATAAGTGGGAATGAAGTTTCCATATAATGAAAGGGGCGCAAGGGACATCAGACCATATATGGAAAAGATGCCCAAATATGGAAAACACATTATTTTCGTTCGTACATCGATATAAATTGAATGACCAACTTTGGAGGGCTTCATGTGGCCATATATGGAAGACACGACCAAATATGGCAAATGCTTCATTTTCGTTCGAGAATCGATTCAAACCATCATGACCAGATCCGAAAATTGGTTGGGACATCCCATGACCATATTTAAAAAACATGGAACTTAAGATTCGATTTAAGGGATGGAAAATAAGGTAGAGCATCGGGTGACAACAAAACAAGGAACTTTACATTTGATTTAAGGTTGGTCACTCCTCAGGTTTTTGAAACTGTCTCTGACTTTCGGAATTCTCTTGTTTTATACTTTATTATGCATTAGAATATTTTGCACACTGACCCCCAATTTTCTTTTCAAAATATGATAGTATACATCTTAAATAGATTTCAGACAAAATTTGATGAAATTCTTGATATGCCTTCATCGAATTTTAAAGGTTGATTACCTTAATGCAAAGTGAATGAAAAGTCTAGAGGAGTTCGGTTTCCCGCCAAAATTTCAGGCGTTTAAATCTCAAAAACTACCACACGGACCTATCAATATTTTTGGCTTAAAATGATGTATGATCCATATTCTAATAAATAAAAATAATAATTTTGAATCCTTGATATAATGAACTTCAGGAGTGACCATCCTTAAGTAATAGGAGGTAAGGTAGAGTATAACAAATAATGCGGAAATCATTATTTAGGAAGATTAGTCTGTGGGGAAGTTCAGAGTAGAACAGGAGATAAGTCTAGTATTGAGGAGAGTGGCGTTGGCCAACAACGACGTATTTTAGTTTTTCCAGTTTTTATTCTCACAAACAATATCAAGAACATGCTGCACATTTAAATTCATACATACATGTTTTTATTGTCGCAAAATTATTTGTAATTTTTTTTCAGCTCGGCCTGACGGAGAGTTTGTTCACCTAGTCTTCCATGGTAAAGTTCCAGTATTTGCACTTAATAAAGTACATTCAGTACAGCCCGCAGCTGTCCTCGTCATTGGATTGCACTCGAACGTTGCTGATGAGATACCGGGGTCCATTGGCGACCAAAACGTCTCTGATATTAGGTCGTTTGTTGTGCACTTACATATCAATTTTCCATACTAAATGTAAATGGTGAATGAAAGGATATGGAGTAAATGCACATGAGACAAAGTCTCTACAAATACATGGTTAAAACAAGCAAAAGGAACAACGCTTTTATTGATGTTCTTCATCTTGAAGTCATCATGAAACCCACTGAAATCACTGAAAAGAATAACAGCTTGGAAAATATAATTCTTTACAAAAATGTATTTGTTCATGGTGACTTCAAGATGAAAAACAACAATAAAAGCGTTGTTTCCTTGCTTGTTTTACCATGTATTTGTAGAGACATTGAAGAGATATTGTGACGTCGCTTCATCAAGACGTCATCTAGTGACTAGAAATCCTTTGCTTGACGTCTGAAATCTAGATTATATGACAAACGTGATGATTTTGACTTTCCAATTGTGAACTTTCACTTTCTCTGCAGCAATATACCTGCATCCCCAGCATATGGAGTATATATTTCACAATTAATTCGTTACTGTAGAGCGTGGAGTACATACAGTGACTTTGTGGAAAGAGCAAAAGCACTGTCACTAAAACTGCTGAGTCAGGGATATGTTCAGCCTTTGTTACTTACGTCCCTTCAGAAATTTTATGGCCGTCACCACGACATCATAGATAGATATGAAATGTCAGTGTCACAAATAAAAACTGACATTTTCAGCTAGATTCGCGTCTTCCCTGATTTGACATTACCGGTTTTGACTTTACCCTGGATTGACATACTGACAGTGTGACGGGTGCTGTGCACAGAGCAGGACATGCTTACCCTTCCGGGGCACCTGATGTCACTCTTGTTTATTGAGAGTTCACACTGTTAGTGCTTTAGTTTTTTGTGTTGTATATGTAATGTTCGTGTGTTTTGTGGGCATGTGGTGTCTTTGGTCTTTTGGTGTTCTTGCTTTTGCCTTGTCTCTGGACTTTGATTTGTGTAATCTTGTGCTTTGTTCCTTCGGTATTCTACTGCCATTGTTTTTACTTTCACCGATGACAATATGACATTTAGTTAATTGAGAAAACTCGATAAAACACCTCTATCTATATACTAAAAATATTAATAACAGGCAAACCGTTGCCAAGTTATAAAAGGGGAAGATATGTATCATTATACCTATAGAGATCACTAGCGAAAGTTAGGCATCTTCTCCCTACTTATCCTGTAGATATAACTCAGCGTGAATCCCTGTTGATGTTATATCTGCGTTATAATCTTTATAATAATTATATTATCAACATAATACACAACATAATAATATACATAAATTGTGTTTAGTTTGGTGGTTTTTAAACCACTACCGAGGTACTCACAGTGATCACAGTACTGTAAAATATGACTATTTCAGAATTTTGATATACATCGCCAAACGAATACCGAAGCAAGAACGAGGAAAGGAGAAAATTCTAAAATCATAAATCCAAAATCACGGCAATTCACAGCAACACGAATTGAGACAGTATGACAAAGACAAAACAAATAAACAAAAAAAGAACAAGAACGTCACAAAACTAAATAAATATCTTTTTATTTATTCAGTACGGAAGTCGAGTATTTTACTATTCATTTTAATACATGTTAACAAAATATGGAAAAAAACTAATTAAGCTTACCTGTTGGGGCCTCATAAGTTGTATTTAGTGAAGTGTGTATGTAAATTGATTTCAAAATAAAAACTAAGCAAGAATGTTCCGTTAACTTTTGACTTTTTTGAAGCACTGCGTGAAAGGATGGAAATTAAAATTCCACACGCATTCATCAATTTGAAAATCTGGAGGTGTAACTTTTTAATCATTCAAAATGATAGGCACTCAACATACCCACTTTAATCGTAATTTATGCACTTTATTACAAACTTGGCAATCAAACTGCGAACGTTTACATTATTGTTATACTGATCTAAAATACCCCCCCCCCCAAAAAAAAAAAAAAAATAAAATAAAATAAAATAAACAATTTTTATTGTCAGAAACAGCTTTTAAAATTTGCATCTAAAGTAAAAAATCCAAGTAGACCTTTTCTTGTTTCCATTTCTTTTGCTTAATGCAAATCTCTTCCCGGCATCGGCTTGACTAACAACATCAAAAGTAAAAATAGAAAGATATAAAGGGGAAGTGAGAGCTGGGGTAACAAAGTTTGATTGCCAATAGTAAAGGGGAAAAATGGGTAGGAACTGGAAATTTAGGCTTCTATACCGGTCCTTATCTTAAATATGAATTTAATGATAATATTAACAATAAATAATAATAATAATAATATTGATAATCAACTCTTTCATTCAAACGACTATCATCAAAAATTAATTCGGACGACTTTAATTGAATGATAGTTTGAAATATACATTCATAATTTTTTGCAGAGCATACATAAAAAATGGAGCACTTTCAAAAATTAACGTCATGGGATATGTACGGCGTCAGGAAATTCCCATATAGAGGCAAAAGGAAGTATAATCCTGGGACCAATCAAACATTTTACGGGAAAATTATTATACAGAATGACGTATTTGGTCTGACGATATTACAGTTTGAAAGAGAGTTTAGGACTTGCCTGGGCGGACGAAAGGAAAAGAACAATGGATTCTAAATATCCGTTTCCCCGACAAAACTTCAAAATTAATGTTTATCATCAATATTTAACACATGGAGACTGCATTGTTGAAGGTATATTGATAAGTTGTTTTCAGTTTGCTTTATTTCACAAACACATCTTTATATATTGTATGACCAGTATGGTTGCTTTACAATACCTTTGAGTTTCAAGTCTTTCATGTGTTCATCATATACCATCTGGCTCTTTACAAAAAGCACCAAAAACCGCCTTCTTTTCTCGAATAAAAATTTGCAAACCAAGACTTTCATAATTTTCTACCTTCGATTCATTACATTTCTATATTGATTACCACTAGAATTACATAACATCCTGAAAGCGTATTACATGATCTTTTTAGCTCGTTATCTTAACCTCCATGCCAATGAGTATTCAAAAACTTCTGGAAGCAAACACATACCATAAGAATAAAGAAGGCGAGATCTTTTACAATATCAGTTACTCATATTTGAAATACAGCTGACTTGGGGTGCACTTCATATACATGTACATAAACCTCGAACTTGGTTTTCTCTACTAAACTTCAAACTTTACTGAGGAAATCCTTAGTTTGGTCCCTGATCAATACCAATTTTTTTAATATAGAGATGAAATACATATTCATAACTACATGAATATTTGTCACCTTCAGTCGTGCATTCAGCTGGCATGCCAAGCCAACATTCGACTGTTCATTATTAATGTGATATTATATTAATATATTTATGTTAATTGGGGAATAATGTAAAATGAGGTATTAATCTTTCACCGATAGTGATTTCGCAATTATATACCTGTATGAAGGGTAAAACAGAAAAACAAAGGTATTTTTATTTTGTTATATGTTCAGTGGCGAATTTCATATGTATCAAAATTTAATACAAGCAGCTGGAAATGAATTAGAAATCAGGACAAGACAACGGATGTTTAGTATTATGAACGGAATTATAACACGAGCTATAAACATGTACAACAAGAAGTTAATGGGTCAGATACCAAGGTGGTATAGATTTGCCAGGAAGTGATTTTGATGTTATGTTGGAAATAAAGGGAGTAACGGTAATAGATGATTTGAAATATTTAGATTCATTCCAAGCACAAACGACGTTTCTGATGGACGCTGATGTGCAAAATTTTGGTTTCTGTAAATTGAAACTTGTTGCTGAAGGCAACATGGCATTATTATAGATAAACAATATGTTAAAGGAAACAAATTGCGGTATTTAAATCTCAACTGAAAGATTTATTAACGCAGCTTGTTCTCGTTCACCTTTTAAAACTAAACGCGGACCCTGTTTATCCGATGCAAAGCAGACTATTAATCAGGCATTTTGCTTCAGATCACACCATTGGCCGTCAATTGCAAATACCCGGATACATCGACATTGATCAGGACAGTGGCCTACAGAAAACGTAATTGATTCCGCAGGTAAAAGAAGGTTGTTTATTCGTACCAATTGGTCCAAAGAGTGTATGTGATGAACTGTTTTGGCGAATATCATTTTCTATGGCAGAAAAAACGACTAACTCACTCTATGAATTTTACACAATTACTTTGCTACATTCTTCTCAAATTAACTCTAAAGAACATTATAAATAAACATGAAGCTGTTAAACACCTTCTCTGTTCGTATTTTTTGAAAACAACTTTATTTTGGTTGTCAGAAGAAATACAGATTGACACTTTCAAATTTATAACTTATCTTATAGCTTTACCCTTAGCATTGAAAAACTTATGTCTTTGTTAAAAATTGTTATTGTCCAAATTATTTCATACCTCAGCATAATATGTTTATCGACAAAGTCGACGAATCGAACAATAAAATACTCTTACGTGTTTTACAGGAATTGCGAAACACTGATCTCAATTTAATAATTGAAAGAATATTGGGAATCACTTTCAGAAATCACACACTTTGCACTATGAATGACCAAAATGTTTTATCTATAACTTTAGAGCAGAACAGGGTGTTATGATCAAAGACACCAAGAGTGGATATTAAACTTTACTAAACATTAACTGATTTCTTCAAGGGTTATCATGCAGAAGTAAATCAACGAATATCCCAGACTTTAGTTTTACCTAAAAATAGCCATGAACGTAATGATATAATACGACGCATTACGAAACACTTAATAGATGGTACAAAAAAGATACTGTGTCTGGTTGGTTGTTATATGCTTCATTGTATTATATTCAATGACAATACAGATAGTTAATAAAGTTTTGTCTCTTTGTACACCTGATATGATTCCGTCGAATAAATCCGTCCATACAACAGAATGGTGAATAAAAGGATATGGAGTAAATGCACATGAGACAAAGTCTCTACAAATACATGGTAAAAAACAAGCAAAGGAACAACGCTTTTATTGTTGTTCTTCATCTTGAAGTCACCATGAGGCCTTCAACAATGAGCTTAAACAAATATCAACATAAAACAGAAAGTCATTTGACACTAAGTCAAAGAATGAGAAAAGGAACAATAAGACATGTGTGCTATATAAAACAATCAGCACTGATACCAGAAGAGCTACAACTGGAGGTACAAGATGTTGATCTTTACTTACCCAGCACTGTTGTTGCATTTTTTTTACTTTATCTTTGTTTCAAACATCTGGGCGATACTTACAATCAACATCGTGTATTATGTGAATTATGCATAGTATTACACAACAACGGCAGTAGAATACCGAAGGAACAAAGCACAAGATTACACAAATCAAAGTCCAGAGACAAGGCAAAAGCAAGAACACCAAAAGACGGAAGACCAAAGACACCACATGCCCACAAAACACACGAACACTACATATACAACACAAAAAAGTAAAGCACTTACAGTGTGAACTCTCAATAAACAAGAGTGACATCAGGTGCCCCGGAAGGGTAAGCATGTCCTGCTCTGTGCACAGCACCCGTCACACTGTCAGTGGGTCAATTCAGGGTAAAGTCGAAACCGGTAATGTCACATAGTATTACACAAAGCATAGTATTACACAAAGGACGTATTGTTGGCAAGTATGCTATTTCGAATTCGTTAGTTGTACTTGGTATCTGTTATCAGATGTCGGGTTACAAAGACGCAGCGTACCAGTGTTATAATGGAGCTTTACATTGTGAGCAATGTGTATGCCTTTCTGCTTACCCTTTATATGGACATTTTGTGATGTGAATAAGAAAAAAATGATATATGATTGACTTATACGTGTAAAATATACAGAACGTTAAAAATATGTCTGTGAAAAAAATATTTAAAGTAACGTAAAATTAACTTTCAACGACGTAATAAAACGGATATTCGTGATAGGGAAAATTTACTAAATGCAACTGCTAGGAAACATTACAAAAAGTACGAGAATAATTGAACTGAATTTTAAAATGACAAATGTTTGTTTCTTCTATTGAAGAATTGCAATGTGAGGACTTTTGTTTTTGTTGAAATTAAGAATACAAGATACCTTACTGTTCCTTGAGACTGTAATATTATTTGAATGAATAATTGTACTGTAAATAAATGGATTTATTTATTATTGTGACCTTAATTTGTGAAACACAATGCTCTAGTGGTAACCCCTTCGGAACACTCTATACTATGTTTTTGTGGCTTTAAATTTATTATATAAATTATAGTGTTTTTTACAAGTTATTATATATATTTGCGGATTTCAATGTTCAGGTATGGTAACAACATAAGATAAAAAAAAAATCAATTAGGCTTGGGTACCTACAAACCGGTTTAATCCTACCGCTGGCTTTTGCTAGTGCCGGTACCAAATCTGCTGTCTCGGGTTCCTATCGTTTTTGCGTTTGTCTTAATATGTCTTTTATTTATTTTGTCTTGCGCAGTTCCTTTTTACATTGTGGCATGTAACTGTATATTTCAGCCATTGTAGTTTTTCCTGTTACACTTTTTATTTCATTGCAGTCAGCACTAAGGATGCCTTACAACTTAATATACACGAGAAACAGTAAAAAAATATTTTCTACCGCAAAAGCATCACGAAGCTTTCACCAATTGTCAACTTCCTACCCATTCACATTTGCCGGTTAGTTTTATGTTTGTTGAATATCCCGAATCAATGAGTAGTAAAATTGTGCATGAGGCGTTATTCGACATCTGACAATGAATTTATCTCAAACTAGTGCTGGGAGCCTTTTTTCTCTAACATATACCGTGAGATATTAGCATAGCTAATTGTGGAAGACCTCATGGTGACTTCAAGATAAAGAACAACAATAAAAACGTTGTTTAAGTTAAATTGCTTTGTTTTGCCACGTATTTGTCTCTTGTGCATTTACGCCATATACTTTTATATTGCATTGTTTTTTGTCCTTTTGTTTGGCCAGCCATTGCATTGTTTGCAAGAGAACTTTGTTCCACATTTTATGTTTATTAACGATCCCGCATCCATGATGAAAGACGAATAGACACGGATGTAGAATTTTCGACATTTGGCAAGTGAATTCCACTTAAGCAGGTGCTAGTAGCCGTCTTGAAACTCACTTTGAGGTGTGAGAGATTGTTTAAGACCTCATTCTAAATTGATGAAAAAGAACAAAAAAGACGTTGTTACATTCGCTTCATCTCATCACAGATTTGTAGGGATATTGTCTCATGTACATTTATATGATATTCTTTCATTGTCCATAGTCACTACCTAGGTTCAACAATCGTAAATGATACACACAACATAAACGTAAAGCCATCTTTATTACTAACTGCCTACAAAAGTGAAAATGTTAGCAACAAAAGAACTAACTTCAAATATCTATTTCTGTCTTCGTGACAAAAGTTCGAAACTAACCCTCTACCATGACAAGATATCCCCTTAACACGGCTTTCAACAATAAAATAGTTGTTCCTTTGCTGTTTTACCATGTATTTGCAGAGACTTTGTCTCATGTGCATTCACTCCATATACTTTCATTCATCATTTCACCTGTTCAAATGTAGGCATGGCATAATCATCAACCAGAATGCAATTTAGAGACTCTTGACAAAGTTCTGGTTATATAGTAGAATTTTTTACATTGCTGGAATTATTTGCTTTTGTAGTGGTAATAAAACATTTTCACGCTGGAAGACAAACAAAGGATACTAACTGAAGTGGATTGAAGTAACTAATTTTTTTCACTACTCATGAAACACAAAACAATCTTACAGACTACTATAGGGAAACGGGACAGATAAAGGGGAAGTTTTGGTACCCGTGAACCAGTTTAACCCTACCTCTGGCTTTTGCTACTGCCGGTACCAAGTCCGGCTGTCCCTAAATACTATCGTTGTTTACGTTTGTCTTTTGTGTTTG
The DNA here is from genome assembly GCA_002080025.1 of Modiolus philippinarum. Lineage (NCBI taxonomy): Eukaryota > Metazoa > Mollusca > Bivalvia > Mytilida > Modiolidae > Modiolus > Modiolus philippinarum. The sequence goes on along the minus strand of MJUU01008642.1, from coordinate 41,729 downwards.
TGTTTTCCTGTTTAGTTCCCTGGCAGATTGTGGCATGTGACTGTAATTTTCAGCCATTGTAGATGTTTCCTGTTATCCCATCTTTTATCCAAATATTTTGATTTTATCTGCACTGAAGATACATAAGTTGTCGAAATGCGCATTTGCAGAACCCAAATTAACAGTAACCTCGGTATTTTGTTATTTATACTTAATATATAAATCAACGGAGCACCGATCAATTTAATTTGATTAGTGCAAAGAAATGTCTAAGGAGTAGTATGTCTTATTCATCGGAATTTTCGTTAAACAGCCATTTCTGGTCATCTACAACAAACGTAGTTGAAAGGAAAAGCGTTCTTCTTTACCAACATGTAAGCAAAGAGCTGGACATGAGTTAAACTTATGCAACTATGGGTTTGCTAATTTTTATATCACATAGCCAGCACTTTTTAAACCTGAAGTAGCCTAAGACTCATTTAAAGCATTAATGTAGGGGAAAATATATACTGAAATGGCATAAAGTAAAACAATGAAAACGTCCCAGTATTTATGACGGCTTGCCAAAAATGTTCTGTATTGGGTTGTGTTTTCTTGATTCTGTCGTATGTTTTACGGATTTTCCTTACTGGTCTCTCCCTGTAGTTGATTCGGACTTTTGTTGTCACTTTTATACATTAAGTAAAATGACGGAAATATGGTATTTATGTCAAAGTGAATGAGGGAAGCTAGTATTTTCGTGAAATCACTAAAAATCAAATAACTGAAAAAAATATTGATCTGATTTTGAACAACATAAATAACAAAATACCGAAGTTACTGTTAATAAATTTAATTTCTGCATATGCGCATTTCGACTTTTTTGTGTGTCATCAGTGTAGAAATTAATCAAAAAAAAAAAAAAAAAAAAACTTGTTTAAACTGATAGAGAACAAATAACCAAAAGTGTCCAAATAGAAACGCCAAATACAGCTAAGGACAGAGCTATGCATGAGGGAGATACTCCTTGGTTTTTAACAAAATTTTGCAAAATTTTTATATTGCAAGTTTCAATACAATCGGTTTTCGGGTCAGCACCGAAGCACCGACTACTTGGGTGGTTAATACCCTCGGTCCACCAGCAGAGGCATCGGCCCAGTGGTAATAAATAACAAAATACCGAAGTTACTATTGAATATTATTTCTGCATATGCACTTTTCGATATCATATGTCTCATTAGTGCAGATCAAACCAAAACATTTGGAAGTCAATTAAAAAGCTGTTAGAGAAAAATAACCAAAAGTTATGAAATATTGCAAACAAATGACTTTAATTTTATATTTCGAACAAAACATGACCAACATTTCGGGAATGACCATTTAATTTTCCGGAGAGGGGTGCTAAATTTTTTTCAGATTTTGAAGATCTTTTGAATTTTTAAGAATCCACATTTGATTGAAACCTCTTCAGAATAGTTTTGGAGTAAGCAAATAGAATATCTTGAAGAATTTGATAGAGAAAGAAAGAAGAATAGAATAAAAAAGATAACAGAAAACATCTACAATGGCCGAAAAACATAGCAACATGCCACAAAGTAAATAGGAACTGCACAAGAAAAAAAAACCAACAAAAATAAAAAAGACAAACGTAAACAACGATAGGAACTCGGGACGGCCGGACTTGGTACCGATACTATGTATCTGTAAGGAGCTGTATGTTTATACGGACCAATACAAAGAAATAAGACAATGCAGCCAAACATAACTATTCAAGATAGAGATGCATGGAACATAAAACAACATTAGATTCAAAGACTTCACCTGTTTATAATTATTTAACCTCTAATTAGTATCGAGCACTATCCATAAGTATTGGGTTTCTAGTCCCAGGTATATGCGTACGTCATTTTCCACAACATTCAACATTTGCAATCCAGTGATTTTCAACATATCCAAATTTTATAAACACTGTAAGTAACTCTTTTCCTAACTAGAAAACACGAGGGGTCTTTATAAACATAAGTAGATGATTTAAATCGGAGAATGGTTTTTATGAAATAAAAACGATACGCTAGGCTATGGAATAGCCTTGGATAGAGAATTGCGTGTTTGATTGAAAAGGGTGTGGTGGCTCATGATGTATTTGTTTACTCAAATCAATACTTGAAGTAAGCCTTTCTCGGTACTTCTTTGTAAATTCTTCTATTGGTTTGCGCATGTGACAAAAGAGGTAAAGAATACCCTATATAGTCACTAAATCAAAAGAAATGAAAGTAATATTTCTCCAATAACTGAATACCATATGCCATCTTCAAACTGAGTGAAAAATCATCAATAATATCATCATGATAATGAAATAAAGTCTATTGGTGCAAATGTAAAACACGAGGGGACTTTATAAACATAAAGTGACTTTATAAACATAAGTAGGTGATAATACGTTGTATAAATCGATTCAGTCACTGATTCGATCAAACTTCTCATTTTGCGACCTTTTAAAGCGGTGTTTTTTTTTTATAGTATTTGTATATTATTGATTATTGCACAATACCTTATCTTTATTTTTAACCTCTTGTTTTAAATTTATACATTAGCGTTCTTATTCTTTTTATCATATCTATATTTATAAATCTGGCTAAGCGATTTTTAACTTCTGGTTTTAAATTTAAACATTACTGTTCTTATTCTTTTTATCATATCTATATTTATAATATGGCAATACCAATCCCATCATCCTCTTCAAACCTGTTCCCAGTACCACCTATGGTAAATGTTTATAATACGTTTCAACTTCCACAAGGAAACAGAAAAATTAAACCCCGCCCCGTTTTATCAGGACGAAACTGGACGCCATTTTGATTTTCGATAATATGAAATTCCTATTGGTCAACAGTCTTCTGGGCATGCGTTCTCCTCACTACGCAAGCGTACTCCTCACTTTCCCCCAAGAACTATCTATATAGCTTGGCTATTCCATAGCCTAGCTAATAATTTTTAGATTGTTGCGTGTCAGTATTTGACTTATCAAAATAGAAATTAGCACGATATTACAATTAGACCACTTTATTTTTCTTATTGAAAAAATGCTTTTATTGATCGATTTCACATTGTTATTTTTTGGATTAGTTACACTGTACGACTTACGCGATTAAAATATGATATATCTTATAAATAAATAAATACTAAAGTTACTGTAAATTTAGTATCTGCTTATGTCTTTTCAGTGCAGATCGAATCAAACCGGGGTAATGACGTACATCGACAAGTGTACATGTACAAATGTACCTTTTTTATAATGTTAAACGTTTTTATAAACAATAGTTAGATGGAACGTGTTGAAGTATGAATGAGTAAATGAGTAAATAATATCTCAAAATGATTGAATTATAAATCACGTGTAGTTTCATAAAACCCAGCTGTTGGTCAATTTTAATTCCATAGGTAGTAATTTATTCAAGTCCAGCAACACTCAGGGGAGGGAGCTACTTGCTTTTTCTTTAAAAGTATGAGTGTATCGCAGTAATGGGTCATGTTTTGTGATCAGTTTGTCTTAGACAGGGTATCTATTTCACCAGTGCTGTCTTGGGTCATTACTTCCAGGGTCATTACCAGGGTCATTACTTCCGCACCCGGAAGGTAGTTTTTAGCATATTTACTATGCAAAACAGCACATATACCTAGTGTTAAACACTCCAAACCCCGCGATTTAAGATATACTTTGTCCATAGGAAATCCATCAGATATTTTTCTTCAGCAGTGTGATGATTTTGGAAATGACTACAGTCTTAAACTGGGTATATTTTTGTCCTCTTCCGTAAACAGGGCGTGTTTTTTTTCCATTTTTTCTGTCTTAAACATGGTCCATTTTTATAGAGCTATCGGCAGAGTATTACCAAAATAATTTGCAAGTAGCCCCCCCCCCCCACTCCTCTCCCTCCCCGAGACCACACTTTACCTTTATCCAACTATAATTGCAAATATTTTTGATCAGGCATCCTAAATAAATCCTATCTAAAGCTTTAAATTAAGTTTTCCGGTAAATTTGGTAAAATTGAGATTTTCCTACAGTATTTATATGACGTTCAATTATGATTTGATGAAAAAAAGACAGAAAGTATTAATGTAGACTTATGTAGAAAGTATTCATAGACTTTCGAAAGATGCAAAGCAGTGATAATTTTGATATAGTTTTGGTACGAAAAAGTGAATTTGAAAAAGAAAGTAACTGGAGTAAATATCAAGGAGACAACATCCCATCTAAAGGTTAAAAAGACCCAAAACAAAGCATCTATGGGTTACCGTACGGTATTCAATGCAGTGAGGAATCTCACACCATATCGGAAGCCATAAATGGCACCAAAAAGTAAACAAAGTGAATAAATCAATAGAAATAAACCGCATCCAATTACCTGGATATCAAGAAACTGAATTTTATAAGAAGGCAAGGACAAGCCAAAGACCAACATATTCCAGACATGGAACAGGCTCAAAATTGCGGTGGGGTTAAACTCGTTTTCTTGGATCAAAAGCCTCCAACTATGTTTGGTGAATGGCTTAAAAAAAAAAAAAAAAAAAAGAAAAAAAAAAACTCACTGTAAAAATCAAACTAAAAAAGTCCATCTTATCAAGACGTGTACCTTTACAATGAAGTACATGAACATGAAGACAATACACACAATACATCGTGACAAATGTTCGCAGTTACTGACAGCTAGCAACATATGAAACTTCAATTGATTTATTTCTAAATAGATTTTGTATAACATAATCATGAAAGAAGAACATGATATTGTGCAATGTGTAATGGAGTTGGGGACACACCCCATCATCTTAAATTTAGATATTTCGGCTCAGCACAAAAAGACGTCCGCTGCCATTTTCAAACATTTATTCAGACAAAGAAATCACGTGACAAACTTACAAAACGTGGGAAAGGGGAACAACTAACAACCACAAAATACGCAATCTCCATTCATACTAAAACTCACGACCATACACAATACAGACATGTAACAAATGCCAAAATACTGCAAATAGAAAAAATTCTTTTAATTAAGTTACGATGTAAAGCATTGAGCAGCTGATCAATTATTTTACCAATAAAAACCAGGAGTTTTAACAACAATACTGCATTTATATCCTTTATGAATAAATTTGTTCAATGGATCAATAAGTTTGGATAATTTTTAAAATTATGAGCTTTGTAAATGATATTTCCGTAGAAGTTTGGAATTGAAACGCCCTGCTTTATAAGAGCCCTGTACGTAGAACCAAATTTCCTTAAAAAGTCAATGTATCTATAATAAAATTGAAAAAAAATGTTTTTATCGGCATGTGGTCGATACAGTGGCTACCTTGATAGAGCTCGGTTGCTTACACAAATATGCTACTTAAGCAAGGGTATGTTGCCCATAACTTGAGGTCATCACTACAGAAGTTTTACGGTCGATATCACGATCTTGTTGACCGCTATGGGATATATGTTTCCCAGATGACAACAGACCTTTCTCTTTGCCACTAAAGTTTGTTTTTCCTCTACCGGATTTGACTTTACTCCCGGAGTTGACATGTTCAACACGACGGGTGTCTTATAAGAAGCAGGAGATTCTTACTCTACCGGTGCACCTGATCTCACCCATGATTTTTGTTATTGGATCCGTATTGTTCATTTTTGTATATGTGCGTGTCTTCATTTTCTTTTCTGTACCGTGCTCATGTTATGTCTTTGTTATTCCGACGTTGCCATTGTCCTTGGATTGTTCCTTTTAGACTGACGGTTCGGTTCTCACTTACTTTATGATATCCAAGTCCTTGATGCAAAAGTTTTTCAGGTGACAAAGATTTTGGTATAAGGTATTTTTTTGATAACATTAGTTTATCATATGAGTAAGTTTTGAATTATGTGTACAATTTTGACATAATGAATAGACCATATCCAGGTTCATGGTCTGCACTCCCAAATTTTGACTTTTAGACTGATCCCGGTATGGAGGTATACTGGTTCCCCATTCCCAGTTGTACTGAGCACTAAGGAAAACAGAAATTTTCTAATTTTTCTAAATTGGAGGGTTGCCCTACGGAAATAAAATATTTCTGTCAGTGACAGGCAACTGATTCCATGGTTGTTAAGTGAAATTATTGATAGTATAACAGAATTTGTTTTATATCAGATGATTTATGAAATACATTGGTCAATAAAAAAATCACTAAAACTTTAATTCATCTCTCTATGAGAATAAAATACTTACTTTGTAGTTCTGGATATTTTTGTTGGTCTACATCCCAGAGGGATAACTATTACAAAGTGACAAATTAGTCAGTGCGGACCATGAACCTAGATATCATTTATTGAGACGTTGGATCAATCTTATTTGGTAAATTTGATGTTTGATATACTCATGAAATCAGATTAAGTTCTGGTATAAGGTAATTTTAATGCATTGGTAGATTTAAGGTACACTACATTTAATAGTATCGATAAGATTTGATTACTACAGCAGTAGAATACAGAGGAACAAAGATATCGTTATTATACAAAGAAAAAAATGCAGTAAAATGACAAAGACGGCAAAAAAAAAAAAAAAAAAAAAAAAAACAAACAAAACAAAACAAAACAAAACAAAAACAAACAAACAAAAACAAAAACAAAATAAAACAAACAAACAAAAATAAAGACAATTAAGACAGCCACGCCACAAAGTACGGAAAATTAACATTCAAAACTATGGCACTAAGGCTGTGAACTCCATGAAAACAAAGAGTGCTTCGGAGGGATAAGAATGTCATGCCCTGCATACAACACACTTCACATGTATGTTTAGGAAATTTAATGAGAATATTTTTTAGTGACTTTTTTAAATAGAGAGTGATTGGTTTGAATTCATTATACCTCTAAGGTAGTGTTGATGCCTTTCAGAACAGCATCATTTCGATTCATATCTAGAATTTCACAAAATGCATCGGAATAGTAAACATACCATCCATTTGAACATTTGTTAAGATGTCAATTTGTTTTGTTGATACTCTGATTGAGATTTTAACGAACAAAATATGAAAGCATACCAATCAGATTTCTCTCTTACGCAGTCGCAATAAACAACAACATAACAATGACATTACAAAATCATTTTTTATTAATAAGAAATTATTTCATTTTCAACAGTCGCATTTCTGAAATGAAATAAATTAAAAAGAAATCAAAATTTGAAAAATACAATTGAACACCAGCACAAAAATATGAGAATTTATTTAAGAACACGTATTCGTGTGTTTATCTTTTTAAACATGTGTTTTTGTGAACATGAAAAAACGATACGATTAGCTTACTTTGGCATATAACTTAAGGTTAATGTTTCTTTACGTGCTTCACAAGCGAAATACATTACTATCCTATACTCATTCGACCGTCGGCCTACGGTGCAGCTAACCCACCAGCCCAGCCCTCACTTAGTTTTTCTATGTTGTAGAAATTTTGTAGCCTGTATTTATAAATGGGGGTATTAACAAAATTAACGAACAGAGTTGTCAAGAGCCGAAGTCCATGAGACAAAAAGACAAATCAGGTGGAAATTTATATTTTCATATTGCAACTTATTTTTATCGTTGTAGAAATATTTGTTCAAAACAGACCAACGAATTGGTAGTTACACAAACCGAAGTCATAAGACATGACCAAAAAAAAGAACATAGAAAACATTGACGTTAGACAGCTACAAAATGCAGAAAGAAAAATACAACATTCAAAACCAAGGCGCTCTCAAGTATTAATTCTAATGAAACTGAGAGTGACATCAGGTGCTCCGGAAAGGTAAGCTTGTTGTCGAAATGCGCATATGCAGAATTTAAATTCACGGTAACTTCGGTATTTAGTCATTAGTTACCACTGGTCGATGCCACTGCTGGTGGACTGTTAGTCCTCGAGGGTATTCGAGTTGAAGAACGAATACAGCATATATTGTAATAAAGATATTAGCGAATCAAGAATGACATATGATATTATTATTAACCAGTTAGGATAAATTATGTAAAAAATGCCTTGCCTTTATAAATTACAAGTATGCATTACAGCAGGGTCATTACGGAATAAACAGGGCCATTATGAGATAACCGGTCCATTATGAGATCAGCAGCGCCATTACAGGTTCAAGATGACGGCTGTGTAGTTCAATTGGTGCCTTTAAAGGGCAAAATTATGATTCAATCATATATTTACAGGATAGTACACATTATTTCTGCATTCTTTGTTTTAAACAAGTACTAGAAAATTGAAAATACATTTTTATTGTGTTTGTACTTCTTTGTATGGTCGGACATACTTTGGCTGAATTAGGATCTGTATCATGTATGATGACTAACATCTTTGTTTCAGATATTTGACCCTACTTATGAACAATTGTTTTACTCATCTCATCACAAGGAATCAGAAAATATATATCTTGACATATTTATTTTTTTTAACTTCAGAGGTAAGCCCTAACACAGCTGTATGAAGAGTTATCTCTTTTGTTTCAAATATTTGACCCTACTTGTGACCACTCGTTTTACTTATCTCAATACAAGAAATCAGTAAATAAACATTTTTTCATGATTTGTTGAAAAAAGTTTTTTTTGTCCCTTGAGGTAAACCGTACCTACTGGCACTGCAGGTGTATGACGAAGAAACTTTTATTGTTTCAGATATTTGACCCTACTTGTGACCACTCATTTTACTTATCTCATCACAAGGAATCAGAAAATACACATTTTTTTCATTATTTTTTTTTCTCCAAAAGTTGTTTTTGTTTTCACTTGAGGTATACAGCTGTATGGAGAATAAACTTTTTTGTTCAGATATATGACGCTACTTATGACCACTCGGTTTACTCATCTGATAACAGGGGTCATAAAATATACATCATTCCTTGATTTTTTAAAACAAAGTTTTGTACTTCAGCGATGTAAAATCTTATATAGCTGAGTGAAGATCTATGAAGGATAAACTTTTTTGTTTAGATATATGATTCCACCAATGACCTTTACATTTCAAAAACGAATTTCCAGAAAAATATTTTGTATGCATTTACATATACTTATCAATCAATTTAAGTTCATCCATCATCCTGGTTAATAAAAGTTTTAAGAAATGGGTATTTTCATAATGGCCCTGTTGTGTATCCTCGTTTTGTAATAATGGCCTTCGGATGCTGTAATGGCCCTCGGCGTTGCCTCGTGCCATTCCAGCTATCCTCAGGCCATTTTTACAGACCTAGGACACATAACAGGGCCATTATGAAAATACCCATTTATTAATATTATAATAACAATAAATTTAAAGAATGGGCATTATATTTCGAAAATTTTTCAAAAAGTGGCTTTAAGTAGGTAAAAGATATATGGGATACAGTTAGAAATACTTTCCGGTTCTCTATTGAAATTTTCAACTCTCTAAATGATGAAAGGAATTGGATTTCTCAATTAAGTCAGCTTAATGCTGCCTTCAGTGACAGTCATTTAAATCTGCTAAAGAATGTAAATATCAAAAATGAAACGATTAAACACAAAATACCCTTTGAAATAACTGAGGAATTCAAATTCGTTAAAGACGAAAAGGTACTTGAAACAATCAAAGTGCTGATAACACTAATGGAACGATTGGCCTCTATGCTTCTTTAAAACAATATTTACAAATTATGTGTGTCAAACAGAATCCAGTACTATCCCAACCAACTTTTGATTTACTTAGAACGAATCTCTACTGCAGGAAACAATTTATTAAATATATTATGTGTTAAATAATTCATATATAGAAGATTATTAAACGTGTTTTAATTTACAGCCTGTGTTAAACTACTTGCCATATTTTGCCAGACTAGGACACTCATATAATTTAAAAGATACATAAACAGTGGCGGATCTAGACTTTTGCTAAGATAGGGGGCGACCTATAATTTTTCAAAAGGAGGGTCAAGAACCAAATTGTTCGGAAAAAACCCTAGGAATTTAAAAATTTGTTCAAATCTAAGGGGGCCGCCCCCTCCCCCAAATCTGCCACTGATAAATGAGCACCAACTTAGGACTAGTGTTACCACAGCTCTTAGGTTGCAGATATTTTTAAAAATAAAATACAAAATCAAGACAACATTAACAGTTTTCTCATAAAAAGACACAAAAAATGGAGCATTCCGTATTCAGCAAATTAAACAAAATATTGAATCTGGTTCTAATGTTAATCTTAATTAAAGTATTTTCATGACTTTAATTGTTAGATGAAATAACAAATATATAATATATATCAAATGATATAAAATACCACCAATATTGCAACTGGCTTTTATAGTATTAGAACATAGAATAGATATCTATTGTTACGGTATTGAATGTTTTTTGTGGGAATATACCAGTCTGGCTTTACATCCATATAAGCTGCATGCCTAGACTTTCTCTACAAAGATCAAACATATATCCCATCCAGTGTAGAACCACACAATGTTGCACTTTAGAATCACAAAATGTGTTGCTCTTTAACGGATGCCTGAATACATATAGGCAAAACAACGGCAGTAGAATACCGAAGGAACAAAGCACAAAATTATACAAATCAAAGTCCAGAGACAAGGCAAAAGCAAGAACACCAAAAGACGGAAGACAAAAGACCCAACATGACCACAAAACACACAAACATTACATATACAACACAAAAAACTAAAGCCCTAACCGTGTGAACTCTCAAAAAACAAGAGTGACATCAAGTGCTCCGGAAGGGTAAGCATGTCCTGCTCTGTGCACAGCACCCGTCACACTGTCAATGGGTCAATCCAGGGTAAAGTCAAAACCGGTTATGTCAAATCCGGGAAGACGCCAATCTAGCCGAAAATGTCAGTTTTTATTTGTGACACTGACATTTCATATCTATCTATGATGTCGTGGTGACGGCCATAGAATTTCTGAAGAGACGAAAGTAACAAAGGCTGAACATATCCCTGACTCAGCAGTTTTTGTGACAGTGCTTTTGCTCTTTCCACAAAGTCACTGTATGTACTGCACGCTCTACAGTAACGAATCAACTGTGAAATATACACTCCATATGCTGGGGATGCAGGTATATTGCTGCAGAGAAAGGGAAAGTTCACAATTGGAAAGTCAAAATTATCACGTTTGTCATATAATCTAGATTTCAGACGTCCATGTTCGTCAATGAATAACAAAAGGTCAAGGAATGAAGCAGAATCGGGTGTATCGGTTGTCTCTTTAATTTCAAGTTCATTGGGGTAGATACGATGTAAATATTCTTTAAATCTTGGGTTATTAAGAGAAAGTACATCGTCTA
>MJUU01008642.1:0-29832 GCA_002080025.1 Modiolus philippinarum | reverse complement strand
AGAAACAAATACTAATAGTTGTCTTTTATTAGTTGAACAGAAGTTTAAGTCTGCAGGTAATTGCTTTAGTAAGAAAACTGTCTGAATTTTTCAATCTCTACTATAATTTCTAAATCACTAACTGCACAAGTTGTTGTTCACATATATGACCCTTATTGAATCCCCAATCTACAATCTATTTATAGACTAAGCAAACGGAAGTAAACAGCTGATTTGGAAAATACTGCTGTTAAAATACACATTGCTCTGTTTCATTTAAGTAGAAAATCAAAATCATTCTTCTCGATTTAATCACTTCATTTGTGATGTTTTATAATTAAGAGGTAATTTATTCAGCTCGTCTGCCAACACGTGTGGAAATGAAGCAAACAACAATGTCAACTAAATGACCGATGATTGACCACTTGTTTTTATAAAATCAATAACAGACTGTTACACATATTAAGTTTTAACAATCTTTATTACTGAGATAGCTATCACTTTCAGATTATCTACGGTAAACAAGTACCTAAATACCGAAGTTACTGTGAATTTTGATTCTGCATATGCGCATTTCGACAACTTATGTCTCTTCAGTGCACAGGGGCCGGTAACATACGATATTGATAGACCGGGTCCCATATATATGTATAAGAAGTAGAATGGAAACAACGGAAGTCCAAAAATTATATACCACAATATTTCAAAGTCAGACGCCGACAGCTTTTTATGGGAATAATTGTCTCAAACTCAGCCATAAGTTAGCCAAATAATTATATTTTCATAAAATATAAACTTTCTTACCTTCACTTGGCTTTAAAATAAAAAAGCTGTCGTCGTCTGACTTTGTGGTATATAATTTTTGGACTTCCGTTGTTTCCCTTCTCCTTCTTATACATATATATGGGACCCGGTCTATCAATATCGTATGTTACCGGCCCCTGTGCTTCAGTGCAGATAAAATCTAAACGGACCATAAAGTCAAAGATATTTGAAAACTGATAGAGAACAAATTACCAAATATGATCTAAATAGAAAGCCAAAATCAGCCAAGGACAGAGCTTTGCATGAGGGAGATACTCCTTAGTTAGGGATCGACCATTTAACCTGAAGGGGGGGGGGGGTTATGGTTTTTTTTTTCTGGACAGAAAATTTTTTTCGCGCTTCGCGCGAAACAAATTATTTATTTTTTGCACGCGTATCAACAAAATATTTTTTTTTCAAAATTAACATTATTTTTTGGGGCAGAAAGCCTCATTCAGAAATTTTTTTTTCATCATTTTGGCAGCCAAAATATTTTTTTCACATAAAATCAGATCCAAAATATTTTATTAGAAAAAAACCATAGCCCCCCCCCCTTTTCAAGTTAAATGGTCGGTCCCTTATAACAATATTCTTGTCCGGTAGTATGCAATTGATATCCACCTGTTGATATGTCAACAAATAAATTACTCCGCAAAAACCGGAAATAAATTAATTAAGAACTATATATTCCAGCGTATGTTATATAAAAGGTAGCGAGTAGGCAAGAAACTTCCGGTCATCCGGGTTTGGTAGTTCGTGTCATGGAAACGATTTGCAATCGTTCAAAAAACATTAAATTAAAAGATATCCAGTGTTTATATGATTTCGGTCTGTGTCATAATTGCGAAAGAAAATGGGACACGCGCTTTAGTAAGAAATTGAGTGGGACAAAACCTGGAAATCTATTCGTTTTAATCTAAGTACATAATGTAATAGGAAAGCAAGAGATCTTCAGTGGAAATTATACATAATATTATTTACACTGAGGATTTCTTGTCCAAAATGAATAGATCAGACGGAAAATCTGAATTATTTAAAATAATGTCGTTTCTGCGACAAAACACAATTAACGTGTTAGGAATTAACCTTAACAAAACTAATGAATATTCATGATGGTTCAGAGATGCATTGTGTATTGTAGTCACGTGACGGGAGCATTATCAGGTTGATGATTTAGAGGTGAAAAGTCGATTAAGTGGGACACTGTTTTAAGTTAGTTAAAGTTGAAAAAGTTTTAGAAACTCATTTAATTTTATCGTTTGAGTGTTTATCAAGGATTGTAGGATATATGTCAAAACTACAAATTGGACGAAAGAACTGTTAATTGCACGTACGACTTCTGAGATGAACCAAGATCATGAAGATGGCGTTCTTGATTTAATTTATGAACTTCAATTATTTTTTATGAACTTTATCAGGAATATTATTATATCCCCGAACTCATATTGTTAAGGATTTTAGTTGATCGTTAATCATGGAATAATTATCTACAAAAACAAAAAAACAATTTGGACTTGACCAGCAATACAGATCATTACGTAATAGCTACAACTGTATTGGCGATGATGTGACATAACAATACACAGCTGTGGGAGGATATTTTTAGTTAAGGTTATCGCTTTTGATTGGTTGTTGTAATTAAATATTTGCATACTAATTATAGTTTGTTTACACTTCGATAACTAGATAATAAGTAGATGAAATAGTTGTAATTATAATTGGGTCATCATCATGAAAACGTATATTTTAGGAAGTTCGCACATTACTCGTTTGGGTATTTTTGTGTCAAATAAATTTGACTTGCGTTTGAATAATTCTAGCCATTGTGTTAAAATACAAGGACATAACAGAGGATTTTTAAATGACATGTATAAGTATATAACTGATGTTTACGAGTTTAGCCCTGACCTCGCGTTCTTATAAATTGGGTCAAATGACATAGGCAATAGTCAAAATACTGTTGAGAATGTTGTTTTAGCATTGGAGTTTTTAGTGGACAATTTAGTAAGGTTAGGAGTACAGTACATCATGGTAGGGCTTGCATTTTATAGAAACCACGTTTTGCCAAAAAGGGGCCTGACAGTTCAGCAATATAATGAACGAGTGGATTTATATAACCAACAACCTTGCAGCCGAAAAGCAATTCCTATAATGGCCGTCATTTAGATTACAAAGTCACGTGATTGATATTTGAAAATGACGTAATTTCACTTTTCGGAACAGGCGCATGAAAAACCAAGACGGTGTGTTTCTATGTCTATATAATCGCGTCTTCATATGTTTATTTGATTTCCCAAGACTAATATAATCTTCGATAATCTCCATGGTACCAAATTATCAGGATTAATAAGAGAATTTTGCCAAAATACAACGCTGTTGTAATGGCGGAAGTAAAAATTCGGTACGAAAAACTAAACATTTCTAGAAAACTGAACAAGGTAACAAAATGAGTTTGCTATAGCACAATGAGAAATAAAAAAATCTACCAATCGATCTAATAATCCTCAATTGAAACGATTGGGAAAAAAAATTGTGTCAGTTCAATCGATGAAATTTTCCCAAAATCAAAGGGCGATAATCCCGATTGTCAACATTCGCGATAGACGTCAACGCAAATGAAACCAGTATTTTCGACCAAAATAATCAAGTTATTGCCTATTTTTATCAACAGTTGAACTAAATATTAAAAATTAAAAGTCCTTGCAAACTTGCAGCATAAATATTTCAATTTGCAGGTCGATTTACTGTCACAATTAGCAGAGAAACGAGTAACGATTGAGGGGTTGAGGGGGGGGGTGTCAAGAATGGAACTTCATTTCAATCTATACCCGTTCTCTACCGATTTTATGTCTACAGGTAAAGAGGGGAGTAAATTTTGATAAAACAAGTGCCTTCAGGTAGATAGGACGGTATGGAGTGCATGCAGTGATTTACAGTGATGGGGTATGCCTTTACTTGAGTAGAGAGGGAATATGGGTATAAGAAAAGAATGGCCTGTAGGTAGCCAACATACTACATTGTACTAAGCCAGCTCTTAATAGGATCAGACCTTAATCTGGCTAAATTTTACTCTAATTACTTTAATTTAATTTATCCCCAGTGGAATTGCAGGTGATTTTGGCCCTATAATGTTGTAAACACAATGCTGAAATATCAATGACTTTGCATTAACAAATGCTGTATTTACTGGGAACAATTTCCTAGGGTTGAGGTCTGTGGATTGTCTACACCTGTCTACACCTTTTTTTGTTGCAATTCCCATTTTTGACACAGTAACACAAATAATTTAAATTTTCATTACCATGTGGAATATATTAAGTGAAATAAATCCTGCATTATTCAAATTTTCTATGTAATAATTATTATAAACTGAAAGAATTGGTATAAAAGACTTTTTTATCCAAAGTAGTCCCACACCCCTACAAAATAAATAAAAAAATCTTTCCTTAGTAATGGATTATATTCTTTCCCAGCCTCAGCTTCTGCAAATATTATAACATTGTACATTACAACTGTAAATAATTCAAAAACCAAAACTCACACCCACCATGACAGAACAGTGTAATGTATGAAAAGAAAGTCTGCAACACTTGTAGATACATGTAGGTGCATTTCTATGACAAACCAGCCAAATTATTAGAGAGGTATATAGGTAAACCATGTAAATGAAAAAATAAATCAAATAAAATCATTTTTTACATTGTAGATTGATTGCAATTTTTTATTTTTTTTTTTCACATTCTAAAATTATAAAAAATTCTGAATATTGTTAAAAACAAGGGATGAAAGTGATATAGCTTTGATACTTGATAATGTCTAACTAATATTAACTCTGTCAAATTGGCAGGTTTATAGTTGATCAGTACTGATCACTGAAAAGAAAAGATGGGAATATCTTCACACCCCATTCAGTCAATCTTCCATATTTTTTCCAATAAATGCTGTATGTATTTTCTTTAAAGGAGTTGCTTTTTTTAAATGCAAAAACATCCTCAAATTTCAATATTGTCACACTGAAAAAGAATAGGGTAAAATTTGTGTCATAAAGTCATTGGGCTTTAATAAAAAGTTGATATTGCACTCTACTAAAAAAACAACAATTTATATATATTTTTTAATTATATAAAATAAGTAATCATGGAGGTTATACAGCTGGTTCATGTCTGTAATAATTTTTTAACGAAAGGATATGGAGTAAATAAACCTTGAAATCAGCAATTTAATTTACATGGGGCTAAGTATTTGTGATAATCTAGCTATTCATATATCATAAATATAACATTTCCTTCTGTGTGGTTACAATGCATCACATTTTATTTCTATCTCACTCTTCAGACAAAATGTATCCTAAAATTTCACAATCAGACTTAATTAGCCCAAATCACCATAAGCAAGCAGACTTTTTCCATGTATTTCCCCAGCATAGATTGAAAACTGATTAAAATGAGTGACAAAGATCAAGAGTGACACCAATTTTACACCAGGGTATGAGAAAAGGTTTTCTTTGCTAAATCATAACATGAAATACAAATACATGTAATTGGGGACAAAAATCATGCATTCAGCAGTAGCCAGTGTTGGAATTTCACTGAGTTGTTCAGGAATCTCAGAGGACATCGAATTTTCCACAAAAAATAACTCACAAACAAATATCTCACCATCTCACACAGAGATTTGGCCTCCCTCCTTTAAATGACTTTTTAACATACTGATAGAGAAATTCATGCCTAGTCAAGGCATGGAGGGGAAATGACAGCACAGTGAAATCAAGTATGCACATGTGCCATGCATTACTTTATGTTGTAGCCATAGCCGATCTACAAGCATAATGATGAGAATCCTGCAAAGAAATGCAGCCCATGTACAGCATGCATGCGGCCTTAGTGGTTGAAAATATTTTTATCTAGTAGAGTATGCAATGGAATGCATAAAAATTACATCAAAACATCAAAATAAGCAGATTATTCAAAAGATCATGCAAAGTTGTTCTTGAAACATAATCAAATGATGTCAAAGGACAAAATTGTCACTACCCCCCCCCCCCCCATGTTGGAATCAAACTATGGAATCAGTCTGTCTCTAGACCCAGTATAAATGAAGATATCTGGCTTTTTGAAATTTTCTAATATTTACATGTGTTGAAGAATTAGAAATTTGACTCTTGACTTCACGAAAGTTGCCCCTGCGACCTTTGACTTTGAGGCAACAGACGGGGCTATAATTAAATAAATTTGGCGTCCTTTTAACCAGATATACATACTTTTACCTCTATTTATTCAAACAATATCTTGAAGAACAATAATGGTACTCTAAGCTTAAGAATTAAGGTGTTAAATATGCGAAAATGCGCCGTCGGCAAAATTCTGTCCTGCCTCGGAGATGCTTCCAGAAAGTTGGTTGTTTATAAATAACGGCATCCGGTAACTGTATGAAATTTTCAAGAACTCTTCTTCATGACTCTCTGAACACGAAAATACCAGTCGATATGAATATTCATTAGGGGAAAAAAATTGTGTCACTTCGTTCCGACCACAAAAAATGTAAACAAGAGTCGCTCGCCGACATTTTGTCTTTCACAAGGCTAATGTAATTATTCAATTAAAGGAAAGATTTCGCCCAGATAGAAGATCAGAGTGTACCAGTCATCCACTTACTGACCTGAAGTTTCATTTAATAGCATAAACTTATTTAGTTTCAGTTATTTATTAGGACTAAAACGAGCAAATACGAAGGGTCGTCAAAATCTAATTTTCTCACAGTTGTATAGCGCCACCTGGCGGTGACGTCTCAGAAAATTATCTCCACTTGTTTTTCTGTAATCTAAACCGCCCATTTTTCTGTCAAATCAGGGAAATGCTTTTCGGCTGTTGGACTTTATCAGAGCAATGCTCAAATTTAATGTTTTGGAGACATCGGGGACGTCATTACCAAAGTGTCCAAATACTGGACTATAAAGGTGTTCATTTGAATAATGAGGGCAACAACAGATTTGCATGCAGCATTATAGGAGCTATAATGTACACAGAGAAAGTTTTGCATGGTAAACATTAAAATTAAATTTGATACAATTGTCAATGCTTTAATAGGGACAAAAAATTACAGGTAAAACCACAAAACTATTTCATTGATAATTAAATTATAAACCTTATATCAAATTCATTCATCTGTAGTTAAGATTTATTTGGTACGGGACGTTGTTCTTAATCATGTTAATGTTTTGTATAATTTAAGTACAAAATGTATGTGTAGGTACACATATGTGTAAGTAATACATGTATGTGAAAAAGAATTATTAGCTAGGCTATGGAATAGCCTAGCTATATAGATAGTTTTTTGGGGATGTGAGGAGTACGCTTGCGCAGTGAGGAAAACGCATGCGCAGAAGACTATTGACCAATAGGAATTTCAGATTCTCGAAAATCAAAATGGCGTCCAGTGTCGTCCTTATAAAACGGGGCTGGGTTAAATTTTTCTGTTTCCTTGTGGAAGTTGAAAAGTATTATACACATTTACTATAGGTGGTACTGGGAACAGGTAAAAAGGTGTACGTGGCACCAAATCTTTTTGTTTTAGGCGTACGTGGTGCCATTTCTTTTGTTAATAGGTGTACCTGCCACAAATCTTTTGTTATAAAACAGTATTACAGCATTTACAGGTGTACGTGGCCCCATTAAAATTGGAAATATTTATAAAGATCTAGTTGTACGTGGCACCATATAGTTCAATTATACAAAAAAAGAAAAAAAATCAGGTGTACGAGGCACCATTAAAATAGAAAATATTTAATTAGATATCTAGGTGTACGTGGCACAGTATAGTTAAATTATATAAAAAAAAAAAATACATGTACATGTGCATGTATGCAGGCAGCCTTAAACACATACAACTTTTAATGGTAGTAATACATGTTTTCACACAATTTCTTTCAGGATGCCGCCAATTAGAAGTAACAGGAAGTCCAAAAGGATTCCGGGAAGGAAACAATCACAGGGAAACGGGACAAAGGGTATGCTCCAGACAATTAGTGACGATATTCGTGAAAATGATAATTCTCAGGACATAAGTGACCAATATCAGGACATACAATACTTCTCCAGACATTAGAAATACATGTAATGGGAATACACAACCTAATGCAGAGCCTAATATTTGGATTGTTGTAGGAAACATATCAAATTCCTTGGCTGCTGTGCAGCAAGAATTATCGGAGTTAAAAAAGCAGACAGGACAAAATCATACTTCCCAAGGATTTTCAACAATTCAACAAACATTATTACCACAGCAAGAAAAAATAGAGACTGCATGTCAACAAAGCACAAGTAAATGGGATTTGGAAACAAGGAGACATTGTAGGTCACAATTAAGTAGTTTCAATATGTTAGGTGTTGACTCCTTGTTAAACCTAAACACAGATACTGAAATCGCTAGTAATGTTCATGTACATAATGAGGTCAATGCACAAGAGTACGCCGAAAAGTTTCAAATGTATCATTCTTTACCATTAAGGGCAAATTTGTCAGATACTGTTAAACGAAAAATATGGGAGAATGAATTTATTCACTTGCATTCCCTTCTTCCGGACTCTCCGGTAAAAGGACAGAAAATTCCCGTAGTAATTCGAAGTTTAGAGAACCCATTTTGCAAATAGAGAGTAAGGATAAAAAGTCTCTTACATTGGACCAATGGGTGTCGGCATTTTCTGTATACATGACTGTCTATATAGAAAAATTTTAGGAGGAATGTGGTGCTGCCATGTTAAAATATTCAGATGTTATTCGGGATATTGCTAAAAGAAGGGGGACTGTTTTTTTATGACACAAAATTTCGTCAATCCAAGATGCAACTTAAATTAACTTTGGGGGGGGGGGTGTTGTACATCAAGAATTGTGGTTCAGATCACTATATGATCCAACAAAAAATCAAGAAAATAGAGTGAATAATGAATACAGGGGTACTATGGGTAATTTTCATGCCATGCAAAGGGGCAGCAACTCTTCCATGGTTCCTATTGGCTTTTGTGCAAGGTATCATTTAGGAAATACACGTTTTTCTCCCTGTAAATATAGCCATGTGTGTTTTTGGTGTAACAAAATGCATCCAGCAGTGGTCTGCTGGCATTTGAATGGCACATTTGCACAAAAGGGGAGTAATAATGCATTTCCCTTTCAGAGGACCCCTAGATTTAATTTTCGTGGCCCAAGGGCTACCAGTATTGAAAGGTTTCACAGATTTCCCAGATCAGGAGCTAGTTTCAAAGAATTCAGACCTCGAAATGTCTGAAACCAACCAGTCAGATTAAGAGCTCCCAACCCCAATCAGTCATGAGATGATATCTGTATACTTGAAAGATTATGATGAGGAAGAAAAAAATTATTTAATTAATGGTTTTAAGCAAGGGTTTTCTGTGAATAGTTTTCTAGAGCAGATTAACACATTTGCTCACAACCTGCCTTCGGCATATGAACATCCTCAGGCTGTGTCTGACAAAATCGCAAAAGAATTACAAGCAAATAGGATAAGTGGCCCCTTTTTTAAGCCACCTTTTAAAACGTTTCACATATCCCCATTAGGTATATTTCCAAAGAAGGAACCGAACAAATATCGCATGATCCATCATTAATCATACCATTAAAGGACAGTCCGTTAATTATTTTATCCCGTTAGAGTTTTCCCAGGTGCATTACACTCAAATTCACGATGCAATATCAGGAATTAAAACTTTCTCATCTCCTTGTTATTTAGCTAAATGTGATATAGAACATGCTTACCGAAATCTCCCTTGGCACCTGCGGATTATCACTTGTTCGGATTTAAATGGAACAATTTATTCTATTATGACAAATGTTTAGCCATGGGTTGTAGTTCATCATGTCAATTTTTTGAGAAATTTAGTACAGCTATTCAGTGGATTCGAAAAAATTACATGCCATCAGGGTTAATCTACCACATTCTTTATGATTTTTTTTATTATTGCTCAAACAAAACATGAATGTCAACATTATTTACAACAATTTCTAAATGTTTGTGCCAAGATTGGGATTCCTATGGCTCCGAACAAAACAGTTGGCCCAGCAAAAGTTTTGACATTTTTAGGAATTGAACTAGATACAGAAATCCAAATAGCAAAACTGCCAGAGGAGAAATTACAAAAATGTTTATCAGTGATAGAAGAATTTTTGCCCAGGAAAAAGGTTACTTTGAAGGAGCTTCAGTCACTTTGTGGATTATTGAATTTTACATGTCAGGTTGTGCAACCTGGCAGGGCATTTTTAAGGCGATTATTCGATTTAACAAGGGGTCTTCAAAAACCACATCACAGGGTGAAATTAAAAAAGGGGTGTAAGGAAGACCTAAAAGTATGGGAAGAATTTCTTATTCATTTTAATGGTACTTGTTTTTTCTTAGATGACAAATATCTTGCATCAGAAAAAATGAAATTATATACTGACGCGTCCGGTTCTGTTGGTTTTGGGGCTGTTTTTGAAAATTCATGGTTTAATGGTTCATGGAATAAAGAGTGGCAAGAACAGAATATAACTTTAAAAGAGTTCTATCCAATTGTGTTATCACTACAAGTATGGGGGACAGAATGGCCAATAAATGTATTTGTTTTCATTGCGACAACGAAGCACTTGTTTATGTTTTAAATAGACAAACTACATGTAGCAAGGAATCTAAAGTTATGTTCTTGTTAAGGAAACTGATACTAATGTGTTTGAAAAATAATATAATGTTTAAGGCAGAACATGTTCCGGGTAAGAAAAATGTGTTAAGTGATGCACTTTCCCGTTTTCAGATGCAGAGATTTTTTCACCTGTTCCCAGAAGTAGACAAAACCCCTATGCAAATTCCAGAGTTACCAGTGTTAAAGGTTTGAATGACACAGTCACGACATTGCTGGATGCAGCGCTGGCTACAAGTACAAGGAAAATGTATAGGAGAATATAGCTAGATTTTTACAATTTTTGCTGTGTATATCTTTCACCAGCAGAGGCACAAGTCCCTGTATCTGTTACTACTCTTGCATTATATTTGGCATTTATTTACAAGAAAGGGTATGCTCCAGCAACTTTATTTTCCTATAATTCAGCAATAGGATATGTCCACAAAATAAGAAATGAGCCTGATCCATCTTCATCTTTTCTAATAAAAAATTACTTCAGGGGGCTAAAAAGAGCAATCTTAAAGTTGATGGCCGGTTACCTATCACTCTATCAATTCTAAAAAAGTTAGTAATAGCATTAAAATTTTCAATTTCACAAGAATATTTTCAAATAATGTACAAGGCAATGTTTTTGTTGGCATTCTATGCATTTTTGCGGATTGGAGAATTAACGGTGAGGAGTTATAAGGATTCAGGTCATTTTTTGCTCTTCAAAAACTTACAAAAAGTCAAAAATGGATATGTGATCCACTTCCATTGGTAGACACTATATTAAACACAGTTAAATGGACTATTGGAAAAGTAGGATTATTGCTTAATATCAGGGAATATATATAACAAAGGAAAGTGTAATGAAAATTATCAATCATGAAGATAAGTTTATTTTAAATTCAAATAAAAAACAGTAGGTCAAGTATTATGTGAATGTATGAATGTATTTTTTTTAACCCATGATTCTTCTGTAAATTGTGTAGCCACATGCTCTATTTATGTATCTTTCAAGTTATTATTTAAATTACTATGTAATGTCTTCAAGCAAAGTACATGTTTACTTACTATCTCAATTTTAGTAATCCATGAATATTTATATAAATACACAATACACATGTATTCATTCATAGGAATGATTAATTAAATCACGTGGTGTCCAAATGAAGGTTGACTGTCATCTTTAATTGATTGTGTGTCCTACTTATAGAAAAGCGGTGTGTTCGTTTCAAATTCATTACCAAATAAATGTGTTAACGATAATATAAATAGGGGCATGCTGTTCTTGCAGTGCAAGCATACCAAGACAGCTTGCATTGAACAAGTGCCAGACGTGCTGCTGTTTTGGGTCCTTGCACGGCATGGAACATCATGCTCCCCTATCAAAGTATTTAATCTCGCCCTGAAATATTGTTTATAGAATAAGAGTTGAGCATTTGGTATTTGTGACAAATATTGTATTGATTGTAAAATGTATAATTTAGACTTAATATTAACCATATGTATAATACGTTTTTCACTTACCAAATCCCCTGGTTTGGTTAAGTGATTAACATACAGAGAAGAACCTTGATGGGATTGTTGTACCACCAAGGGTATTTGTTAACAACATGTTGTTTTTTAAAATGTTATAAAATCAAAAAAAAAATCTATGATAACAAATACTTAACAGTAAATGTATTGTGTTTTTGAAATGGGTTCAAATGGATGACAGCGATTGTAAGAACACTTTGTTTGTTGACGATTCCGCATCCACGGATCATTAGGTAAAAAGGGATGGACGTAGCGTTGCTCGACAATTAGCAATGAATTCCGCTCAAACCGGTGCTAGGGGCCGTCTTGAACTTGCTATGAGGTATGAGTAAAACTCATTGTTGAAGGCCTCATGGTGACTTCAAGAAGAAGAACAACAATAAAAGCGTTGTTCCATTGCTTGTTATTACAATGTATTTGTAGAGACTTTGTCTCATTTGCATTTACTCCATATCCCTTCTTTGTTAATCGTAACAATATACTTGAAAACAAATTAGAAAAAATAAGGAATATATACAAAAAGTTTACATCTAAAGAAAAATCATAATTAAATATACTAGTAGACTACCAATATTACTGATATCGAGTGAATCATTGATGATACGGTGAAGGCATACTAGTAATCAATGTGTCATTCAATACTGTATCGAAAGGCTCTCTAACGCCAAAGAGGGAATAATGTCGATTTTCATAGGTATATAGGGGCATATATCCTTCAAAAATATATCAGCAGGACTCATTTTGTAACTCTTTTGAGGAGTCACTAAGCTTATGGTACTGTATAAACATTATTAATCTATTGTGAAATTTTTGTTAGTTTTCTATGTTAAAATGGGAACAACCCCTGACATAAATATTCTACCTAGTAGATTAAACTTTGATGTCCTCCAAGTTTCGTTTATTTAAAACTTCTGAAGATATATTCTAATTCAAAACTCATGAGATATAAATTAGTTTGTACGCTCACAAGGCAAACGGACGGCAAACGGACGCAATGATAATAGCGGTAGTGTGAATTTCCTAAATTTTTTTCTTATTTTATCTTCGAAATACCAAGGTCTGAAACCAAAGGAACATATACATGCATTCCTGTCCGTTGTAAATACCGTAAATCGGGATTTTTCGCGTGTGTTTAATTTTCTCTCTATGTTCGTGGCACCAAAAGCGGGCGCAAAATTGAGCCCCCGCGTATACTTGACTGCACATTTAATGCATTGGATCAAGTATAAAACGCCAATTATAAACACAGCGAATATTTCACCGCCTAGTTATACATTGAAATCGTGAATAAAGCCGACGCGGAAATATCCCGATATACGTTATATGTAGCTAGTACATGGAAACATCCACTGTGTTAATTAACATTGTGTAAGTCAGTGCGTATTTCATGATATATTTAGCATGTTCTCCCTTGTTCTGTTTTCTGGTTACCACAAACACCTACCAGTTCGTCAGAATATGCAGTTTTCTTGGAACTACAGTAAAAAGAAATAATATTGTATATATTGAATCATGCTCGAACAATAAAAAAAGAATGAACTTACCAACTTCTTCTTGCAAAGATAATATTGAGATTTGTTGTCGCAACTTATATCTGTCCATTTTCCGCTACGTTTAGAACCACCAAAAAACATACAGTTTTCATTGGTACCTCCATTTGGTTCAGTTCCCTTATACCAATTGATGAACGAAAGTGGCTTGAAATTAGCATTCCATATCCAATGACCTTCTTTTACATCATTGGCACCCATCCACCATGAAAAATCGACTAAATGGAAAAAACATCACTTTTGCTTCATATTATATATATGTTCAAGTACTTTTTTTAGGTGGTCTAAATATTATGTCTACGATGTATGATGGTAATATCACTTCTTGTCTGTTTAAAATATAAGATGGAGCCTTTTTGATATTTGACATGTTGGAAAGGTAAATTCGATTCTGCAAAAGACATCAGTCCCTGATGGAAAATTTGAAGTATCGATACGAACAGATTCAAGATTCTTTTTTTACGTACTAGAATGAATATTTCTTTTCTTTTTCTTCAACTTTTCGATAGCAATTACTGTTGAGTTACTATCGGACATTACCTAAATGGAATGGGAGGTTTGGCGCGCCAGAAAAACTGGTCTTACACACAATTTCTTTTCAAATGCCTATTATCAGTTTACATCGGGATTCCCATGGGAACTAACTGCGCGCCACTTTTAGCTGATCTCTTCCTTTTTTCATATGAGGCGAAGTTTTTACAAGGGCTTACACAGAAAAAACAAAAACATTTCGCCCAGTCCTTCAATTTCAGCTTCCGCTACATAGACGATGTACTTTCTCTTAATAATCCAAAATTCAAGGAACATTTACACCAGATCTATCCCAATGAGCTTGAAATTAAAGAGACTACCGATACACCTACTTCAGCTTCGTATTTAGATCTTTTAATTTACATTGACGAAAAGGGACGTTTGAAATCTAAGCTGTATGACAAACGAGATGATTTTAACTTCCCAATTGTGAACTTTCCCTTTCTGAGCAGCAATATACCTGCCTCTCCAGCCTATGGAGTGTACATTTCACAGTTGATTCGTTACTGTCGGGCATGCAGTTTATACAGTGACTTTTTAGTTAGAGCAAAAACACTGTCCCAAAAGCTGCTTAGTCAGGGATTTGTTCAGCCTTTGTTACTTTCATCCCTTCAGAAATTCTATGGCCGTCACCATGACATAATTGACAGATATGACGTGTCTGTGTTCCAAATGAAAACGGACATTTTCAGCTAAATTTCACGTCTTCACGGATTTGACATAACCGGATTTGACTCAACCCCGGATTGACTCACTGATAGTGTGACGGGTGCCGCTAGCGGAGCAGGACATGCTTACCCTTCCGGAGCACCTGATGTCACTCCCGGTTTTCATGGGAGTTCACACTATGAGTGCCTTAGTTCTTAATGTTATCTTTTTATTTCCGTACATTGTAGCTGTCTCACGTCCTTGTTTTGTCTTTGTTTTTATCTGTTACCGTTTCTGCCATGTCTTTGGACTTCGATTTTTGTAGTCATCGCTTCCCTTGTTCCTTTGGTATTCTACTGCCGTTGTTACAACTCGGTTTACATTTTTAAGGTTGTTTGTCAGCTTCTTTGTCTTATTGCCCTTCTAACAATGCTGTCTCGGAGGAAGAATAATCTAGATATGGCCATATCATATCGTAACTGTCCAAACATTTATAAAGTACCTCCCTTATGCAAAGGTATAAAAATGTATGCTTAAGAAGCAGGACGGTCCATATAACCACCAAAAACTATTCTCAAATTGCCCCCCCCCCCCAAAACAAAACTACCCCAAAACCATCCAAAATAGAAATGAAATGACGAAAATTTTGGAATATTAAATTTAAATTTAATTCAAACTAAGAAAGTTAAAAGCGATTTCAATAGTGTAATTTTGTGAGAAATTCTGAGCACAAGCAAACCATAATGGAAGTCACGTGTGCATTTCAATTTCATTACCATCATATCTCGTCATTAAAACGGGAATTTTTTAAGGACCTGACCTACTTCATTCGTTTTGTGAGTTTGGTTAAATCTGCTTCAGTAGTTTCAAAACAGATGATAAAGTGACGAATTACACAAAGTAATAGCATTTAATTTAGCTGTCATTGACTCTTTAGGTCAGGTAATCTTAAAAAGGACACGACAATAAGCTAGACAAGAAATCTACAAGAAAAAAGTAAATAAAAACCTGCATCTCTAGGGTTTTTTGAAAAAATCCAGGCATTTTCCTCTGCATCTTCAATGTTAACCAGATAACTACCATGGGTACGACAAATGCGCTGAAAATAAAATGTCAGTAATTACTTAATGGTATTTTTCTGTTTTTCTCATTGGCTGAGTAATGAGTCTGTATGATGTCGACCTCAAATGAGACTCCATGACTAGATAACAGTTTGTTTTGTTTACCTTGCATCGGGCAAAAATAGAAACAAAACTTCCAGATATCAAAAGTCAAATGAGTCTAGGAGAAACAGCATTTATTGATGAAATATTTTGAATGTTATTGGTCTTAGCTAAATTGGCCGAAGGCCATGTGAGCGTTTTTCATCGTCCTTCGTCCGTTCGTTAACTTTATTCAAATATCTTCTCTGAAACTACTAGGCCAATACTAATAAAACTGCCAGAATTTCACCAGGATATGCACTTTCAAGTTTGTGATTTTCATGTCCGTAGACCAAACAACATGGCCGTTTTTATTAAAAATAGAACACGGGGTCAATTGCTCTTTTTGCAAATAACTCGACGACCGTTACAGATATCAAAATGACGGAACCAGGATGATTAGCAGGATGAAATCTACACACCCTGCAAGTTAGCAGAATATCCGATAACACGTACTGGAGTTATTGCCCAGTTTCCCTATAATTTTCGTTTGTTTTTTTTTTGTTACTTTCCGTCTGATATTTTGAAAATGACAGAAGATTGAGGTAAAAGTTTAAATAACAAAAATGGTAAGCATACAGAAATCAACATGACCTGTAATTGTAAAGAAAATCTGACGACCCATATAGGAGTTATTGTCGCCTTTTTCTTTGAATATTTACTATTTGTATACGTTTTTACATTTATTTCGAAAACTTTTTGAGAAAGAGGCTAAGTTTATATTGCAAAAGTGCTAAGCTTATCTAGGACTAGAATTTCTATAAATGAACAGCAGGTTCGCATCTCATCCAAAATGACCACCAGCGAGGAATATAGTTTAACGTAGGACCCTATGGGAAATGCATTCAAAGATCTTCTAGTCGGAAACTGCTGAGCCAATAGGAACAAAACTTGGTTACAATAGTCCTAAGGTGGTCGCCTTTAACGTTTGTGATTTTTATTATTGTATCTCATCCAAGATTGCCGTCAGCGGAGAGCAAAGTTTAACATATGGATCCTATAGGAAATGCATTCAATGATCTTAACCTCTGAAAGTACTTAGCAAATTGGAACCAAACTTGGTTACAATTGTCCTTAGGTAGTCACCTTTTAAGTTTGTGATTTTTATGCTCGTACCTTCAAGATGGCCACCATCACGGGACATAGTTTAACATAGAACCTTACAGGAAATGCATTCAACGATCTTCTTCTCTGAAACTACCGAGCCAACTGGAACCAAACTTGGTCATAATAGTACTTATGTGGTATCCATCAAAATTCGTGAATTTTATGTTCGTACCTCATCCAAGATGGCCTCCAGCGGGGAACATAGTTTAACAAAGTCATCCTATGGGAAATGCACCCAAAAACCTTCTCCTCTGAACCTACCGGCCCAATTGGAACCAAACGTGGTCACAATAGTCCTTGGGTAGTCTATTTCAAAGTTGTTTTTTATGTACGTTCCTCATCCAAGATGGCCGCTGGTGGAGAACATAGTTTAACATAGGGACCCTATAGGAAATCCTCTCCTCTCAAACTACCGAACCAATTAGAATCAAACTTGATCACTAGTCCGTGGATGGTCCACTGCAAAGTTTAATATTTTTGTGCTCATCCAAGGTGACCACAGCGTGGGACATCGTTTAACATAGGGACCATATGGGAAATGCATCAAAGGTCTTCTCTGAAACCACTGAGCCTATTGGAATCAAACTTAGGTACTATTGTTCTTGGGTGGTCTCCTTCAAAGTTTCTGATTTTTATGTTCGAGTCTCATCCAAGATTGAAACTGCAACACCTGGGGAATTTATTTATAGTATGAATAATAATGGATGGTCTTTTGGTGACAAATAATAAAACCAGTCATCAGGTGAGCGACACAGGCTCATGTCGGCCTCTAGTTTAATTTGTTATTAGCTTATCTGGCCTAAAAGGTCATGTGAGCTTTTGTCACCACTTGTCCGTCGTCCTTTCGTCAACAATTTAAAAAAGCTCCTCTGAAACTACTATTCCAATTCTACCCAAACTTGGCCTGAATCATCACCAGGGTATGCAGTTTCAAAATTGTGTTTAATTAGTCCGTTGACTAAACAACATATCCGCTGAAAAATAGAACATAGGAAAATTTTGGAAACAAATAAAAAATCGTAAACTATGACTTATTAAAAATAATGACATGGCAAGATCATCCCGCCCTGCAATTGTAAAGAAAATGCGAAAACCCGTCTTGGAGTGATTACCCTTTTTTCGTTAAATTTCAAAATTTTAGTAATTTTTTTATTTTCTAGCTGAAATACTATAAGAGATAGAGGTCAACTGTGAATTTCAAAAATGTTTATCATGTCTAGATCTACCCACCTGAAAATTTTGAAGAAAATCTTAATACTCTTATAGGAGTTATTGTCCTTTATTGAACAAATTTTTCAATTTTTTTTAAACATTTTGTCTTATTTTTCAAATGCTTTGAGAAAGAGTTCAAAATTGAATAGCAAAAGTTTTCATCTTATTAAGAACTACATATGTCTGACATGTTCGCATCTCATCCAAGATTGCCGCCGCAGGGGAACATAGTTTAACATAGGAACCTAAGGGAAAATGTTGCAAGTTGTTAATTCTTGTAAACCGTTTCACACATCAAGTTGATACAAAATAGGCATGGTGATATGATGTTATCAAACAAAAGAATGATTGTTATGAAAAATGTTTATTTTTGGAAACCGTTTCATACATCAAGTTGATATTAACTAGCCATAGTAACATGATGGTCATTAAACAAATATATGACATAAATCCAAAATGATAGCATATGCACACCTCAGTTTAACATTGTATCCTAACTGAAAATATTATGAATTGCTAATTCTTGAAAACTGTTTTATATATATTAAGCTGATATTAACTAGGCATGGTAACTTGATGGTCATCTATCAAATTATACATATATTTGTATAAATCAGAAATAAAAGATTGCTATACCGGGAAATAGAGTTTAACATAGAACTGTATGGGAAAAATGTTGAAAATTGTTTATTCTTGAAAGCCGTTTCATATATCCAAATTGATATTAACTAGGGATTTTAACATGACAGTAATCTACTAGATGAATGATTTTACTACCAATGCATTGGCTGACACCTCAGATTAAACATATAACACTTTGGGAAAATCTTATTTGAACAATAGCCACCGGCGATGCAGACTCACACGTGAGCCCCTGGTCTAAAGACACTAAATAAATTAAGTTGGTTTATATAATGTATATCTTCAGTGTTTTAAAAAATGAAAAGAAAACATATCAAATTACAATTCCTCTTGTATTGATTCTGTCAAGTATATATAAAAAAGATTCTCTCCCGCAGTGTGGAATCCGTAAAACGATTCCCCGTGTGAGAGATGTATGCTTTCTACTTACTTCAGTTATGGTGTACTTGTTCTTGAGAGTATTTTTCATATGGATATACTATCATACTTTTATATTTTGGTATTTGTTTAAAAGTTTTTTGTAGATTCGGAATATTATTCTGGCCTCATGTTTATAGTTCCCAGATCTCACTATTTCTTAATGCCAAGTTTTCTTACAATCGACATGATGAGCGCCCTGTTTTTATCTATATGGTGTATCTGTCCTCTAGCTAAGGAGTCTAGTTCTTTTGTTGGGCAACGGATGAAGATGATTGTAAGAGCTCTTTTCCAGTTGATTTTGTGTTTGTTGACAGTCCCATATCCATGAGCTAACTAAATCATGGATGTGGCGTTGCTACACAATGCAATGAATTCCGCTAAAAGTGGTGAAAGGGGTCGTTTTAGATTTACTATTAGCTATGAGCAATGGGTAAAGCTCACTGTTAAAGGCATCATGGAGACTTCAAGATGAAGAACAACAATCAAAGTGTAATTTTATCGCTTGGTTCTGCCATGTATTTGTAGGACTTTGTGTCATATGCATTTACTCCGTATCCTTTGAAATCTTATCTGTGTCCAATTGTAATCATACGATAAGACAATTTTGTCTTCTTTGAATAATGGTTGCTACAGGGATTTCTCAATCATAGAAAAGCATATTCTTTTCTTTTTCTTTTCACTTTCAGTTCAGTGAATATAATTCTTAAATGTTGATAAATCCTAGCAGCAACCCATACCAACATCAATAACTATGTAATTTGACAACTACAGTCGAACTTCAATGGCTTGAATAACCTAAAGGACTCATGAAAACAGTTCGTGCTAGAGGGTTGTTTGATCTATCAAGGTTGAACTATGTTTAAATTCGAACTAAAACACCGGAAAAAAGTTGGAGACTTCCATGGGGTTCGAGTTATTGCAGTCATCAAAGTTCAACTGTATAACCAGAATTCATATCGCCTTCACAGCTTTTCCCTGAATATAACTCTAACCCTTTCCCTGAATATTACCCTGACCCTTTCCCTGACTATAGCCCAAACTCTTTCCCTGATTATAACCATAACCCTTTCCTTGATTATAACTCCAGCCTTTTCCCTGAATATTACCCTAACCCTTACGATAACCCTATCCCTTTCTTTTATTTCAACCCTAAAAATTTCTCCGAATTTCTCAACAGATACGTGTTTTTCATCACATAGGTGATGAATTAAACGCGCGTTTTTTTATACTCCAACAAGGATGATGCAAAGCACGCGCGTCTTTTTCACCACTAAGCTGATGAAATTTGCACAACTAATTTCTTAAAAACATGCCTTTTTTCATCATTTGGATGATTAAATAAACGCGCGTGATTTTCATCATGTACGTGATGAAGCTTACGCACGCGATATTCATCAAAAACGTGCCCTTGTGTATAACTGATCTTTAAGACTTTTATAATTTTTCCTGTTTGCACTGCATTGTCATGTCTCGAGGATCCGATAATTATTAAATTCCCTGGTTTGTAACTTCCTCTATTTTTGTGTGTGAGTGTGTGTGTGTAAAGGGGAATCGATTCTTTTTAGCGATGAAAAAAAACAATTACCAGACAGTTTTGCACATAATCGATGAGCAAAGTTTTAAATGATTTTGTAACACACAAAGTAAATTATTATAAGTCAAGTTTTCCTACGGGGTATGTTATAGCATCTCCAAACTTCTTGATAGTTTGTTTCAGTTCGGAGATGTTTCGCCATTTGCTTTCCAATCTAGTCCTTCCCGTTTTATTGGTATTGAGGAAATTATATCCCTCTTCAAACATCTCAGAATTCTTGGATTGAACTACACTATATTACCTCTGCCTCAAAATAATTGTGTTTCTTGTTCTTGTCGACACCAAAAAGGTAGCAGTGGTCTCTGTATCGTTCCCATCCTTTCTGGCATCCCTGATTACGCGTAAATCGCCCTAAAATTAAAACGTTTTGCTTCTCATATTTTGAAAATTATGACCTAATACACAAAGTCTTTACAGAAAAATATCTAAAATACATTGTACCGTCATATGTATGTTTATATCACAAATATGGTATCATGATATTTTGGACTTTTTCTATGTTCGGGAGAGCTTTGTATATTCTTGATATTGCATTTAAATAATATTATGTTAAGTGGCAAGAATCTAAAAAAGGACCTAATCAAGAATCAAATGTGATTTTTTTTAATCCCAATCTATGAAGACTTAAACTCTGCTACTAAATTGTATCAAGTCAATATCACATAATTTTATGAATCAAAATCTCAAAATAATTTTATTTAAAAATATGTAATTTTGTTTCTGCTGTTGTTTTATGAGTTTCCATTTTTTTATTGTATGTTTTTGTATTATGTATACATTTTGTTTTGTTTTTTGTTTTTTTTTGTTTTTGTTTTTTTTATGTTTTGGTTGTTTTTTTTTTTATTATTAATTTTGCCGCTTTTTGACTTCGATATTCGCCATAAAATGAAAATCAGTGATAATCTAACAAGCTAACTATCAAATTACGTTCCTTTGTTTCTAGTCCCTAAATGAAATAAAGAAAAAAATAATAGGAAATCTATATAATAAAAGGCATAGTTAATCGACCCTCATGACTATCAATAAAAATGTCACTGGTGTTGATCAATGCAGTGGAGAAAACTCGTTGCAGAACAAGTTCCTCAACTATTTAAATCCTTCTGTGTTAGTCGGCACTCGTGACATTTTTTAATGATATTCACGACCGTAAATTAGTTATACTATAATTTTTCGTGCCTTAGTACAAAATAACTTGGAAAGTACACAATTAAAATTTTAAAAGACAAACAATTTTTTTCAATGCACCTGTTGGTTACTTGACAACGATATTGACAAGATAGTGTGACGTCACTTCCTCCAGTGACCAGAAATCCTTTATTTTCACCGATGACTTTTATTCAACTGAGAAAACTCGGTAAATCACCGCTATCCATATAATAAATGTACCTTTCAGACTTGATTCCAGCCTTGTGATGTCTTTGTTCATCTTCACCATGTTTGTCCTCAATGACTGTATCAAAGATTTTTCTTTATATGCTAGGCAAGTGTCAGACGCTTGAATATCTACACATTTTCCAAATAGAATTACTAGAATCACGATGCAAACAGCACTTATGTACATATTCGGCATGTTCTCTGTAAAACAATAAATGCGGATAGGGTGACAATAAAGATCGTGTTATTCTACAGTACAGTAAGGAAATGCTAAAAAAAAGAAAAAAAGAAAAAAAAACACTGACATTTCATATCTGTTATTTACAGTGATTTTATTAACACAGCGAAATTAATATCCCACATACGTCAAACATCGCTTCAACTTAACACAGGACTTTTAACTGGCAGTATCCGAGAGCAGATTATCGTTATTCTTCCTGAGCACCTGATGACCCCACAAGTTTTTGTAGCCAACCTGTCTACAGACAGGGTGAGCTATTGCCATGACTTGGCGTCCGTCGTCCGTACGTCGTAAACTTTGCTCGGATTATTAGGTTTAGCAATAAAAACTCATTGGAAGCAGAGGTTAACATGTATTAAATGTTGAAAACCCCTATTACCGACCGGTAATGGGGGTTTTCTAAGCTAAGCCAGGATTACCGACCCGGTAAACCGGGTTTTCCGGCGATAAACCGGGTTTACCTAAGTTTTGGTTAATTTCGCGTGCCATACTAAGACCTACAAAAAAAATTCAATCTGATATTTTTATTAGGATCGATTTACCTTGAATATTAAAACAAAATGATAATAGGGCAATGCCAACTAATGTTTATAACAAGGAAACAAAATTGTTACAGGATAGTCTCAACATATCATAAAAATCCAGTTTTGTTCAATTTCAATTTGTGAATATAAAATAATTAAAATTGAAATGAAAAGTAGTTACCTTTACTTTAAACTGTACACTGAAATACTAGTGTTGTACACTGCAGCAGCTGTAATAATAGCTGGAGATTTTAATGCCAGTTGTATATATATGATAATATACAGTAAACAAATAGGGTAAAATCCAAAAAATTGTTTGTGTTCATAAATCGGCACTCTCTTGTATATCCATTTTCAAAAGCCAACCTTCCTTTTAGAGGTCCTAAGTATACTTTTATGTTAAAACAAACCTCGCTTGATTACATTCTCATTGAAGAGACATTAGTCAGACATTTAGAGAAATATGAAATCCTTGAAGAAGGATCATTTAGCTCCACCTCAGACCATTTACCCGTAATAGAACGTATTGATATTGATCAAATTCCACATACTCTTCTCAACAACTTTTCAAATTCGCCATCGTGGCACAGTCAGGGATGAAAATATAACTATGTACCGTAATTTTCTGAATAGTCCTCTTAATGAATTACCGGTAGTCTCAGAGAGCATGAATCATGACATTGATATCGAATGTTTTTATTCCACTTTGGTAGACGCAATGTTAAATGCTGCACGAAAATCGATTCCTACAAGTACATACAATCCTCATACTAAACCGTATTGGACTTCCGATGTTTAAAACGCGCATAAAAAGGACGCGAAATGCGAAAGATTTGGGTGTTAAATGGCAAACCTAGGGGAATGCACCATCAGTCTTATTTTAACTACAAAAGAACTAAACGTGACTTTAAGAATATCCAAAGTCTGGCCTATGAAAAGTATATGAGTGATACTTATGGTGATATAAATAAAGCTGTCGAATGCGATATAAGGCTATTTGGGAAAATGGTAAAACGACAAAAACCAAGACAATCAAAAATTTATCCCGAGATAATACATAATGACAATATAAATAACGCCCCTGAATCAATTTGTAGCGCTTTTGCAGATTCCTTTTATAATCTTTATAAACCGTCTGAAAATCCTAATTCTGATATGAAAATGTTTCATAGAGTAAACAAAAGTTTTGAGGATATTAAAGTAAATTGTCATCATGACCCTGAGACTAAATTTCCTGGCAGACCTGTTACAGAGGAGGATGTCCATCAAATAATGAAAGATCTCGAAATGAGAAAAGCAGGTGGCAATGACTTTGTTCAGAATGAACATTTGTTCCATGGTGGAAATAAAGTTGTTCCATACAAAAATCATGTGTTCCGTCTGCATGGCGAAAAGCATTGTTAGTACCGATATATAAAGGTGGAGATAAGATAAAAACCTCCCCAGATAGTTATAGACCTGTGTCGTTGTTACCTTCTATGTTTAAAGTATTTGAAAAAATAATACTGCAACGTTTGCAGACTTATATATTTCAACCAAAGATACATTTCCGAATTCCCTTCAATATGGATTTCAAAAAGGTCTCGGCTGTATGGCTGTGTCCTTCTGTCTCAATGAACATTGAACTAAATAGTAAAGTTTTTGTTGCATTTCTTGACAGTGGAAAAGCTTTCGACACTGTGTGGAGAAAAGCTCTTATGTTTAAATTGTTTAAATTAGGCACACAAGGGAAGATATGGTATATTATAAATGGCTTGCATAGTAACACAAAAAGTGCTATTTTTGTTAACCAATGTAAATCTAAATATTTTGATGTTACTGAAGGTGTCAGGTCTCTTGTATTAAGTCATTATCAATGATCTTATAAACGATTTAGAGAAATGTAATAATAATACTGGATTATTTAACGTTAAATGTAGTGCTCCTTCACCGGCGAATGACATTACATGTATTGCAACTTCGCCCCTAGGTCTTCAAAGAATGCTCGATACATATACTACATATTCGAACAAATGGAAGTTTCAGTTTAACAGCCATAAATCATTTGTTATCCCATTTTCAAAGTCAGTGTTTAAAACAAATTTTTTAATGGAAAATAGATGGTAAATTAATTCCCGTCAAAGACAATCATGTTCATGTTGGTATTAAATTAAATGCAAACAAAAACTACCAATATGTGTAGGAAAGGCCGAAATACGTATTTTGCATTGGCTAATATAAGATCAGGTTACACAAATCCTATGACTCTTATCAAACTATATCGATCCGTAGTTATTCCTTCCTTTCTGTATGGGTGTGAGTTATGGAATAATCTGATAAATCAGGACTTAATGCTTTTAAATCGTCTCCAACACCTTATTGTCAAACAAGCGCAGCAGTTTGCAGTTTCGACCAGATCTGATATTTGTGAGAGTATGGTTGGTCTCCACCCCATCATTAGTGAAATAGACAAAAGAAAATTATACTTTTAAGGAAAACTCTGTATAATAAACAATAGTAATTTAACTAAAAAGATCTTTTTACACCGATTATTTTCTTGTACTGAAGATTCGCGTACGCACTACGGATTCATTCCCGACATCATGAACATTTTGGAAAAATACGAAATAACTTATTTTATTTACAGACTACATGTCAACTGGTCAGTTTCCAGATAAAATCCGTTGGAAACGCATAGTAATAAATGCTATCAGCCTGAAACAGACTACAGACTGGTCATTACGTATACACGCGGATAATGACTTTTATATATTTAAACAAATTTACGATTCTGTTTCTGTAGCAAAAATATGGAAATATCCTATTGACTGTTCGCAGTTACGTACAGCGTTCTTTTTTTTTGCTAAACTCATCTCAACAGTACCAAGGAATACCGTTGAACAATGTAAAAATGTCCGATATTTTTTGCCACGCGAGTTTGTGCTGTGCTGCAACTTTTATATTTCGCGATATTTGGTGGGATCTCATAATAGAACATTTTCCTTTATATTTGTATGCGGAGCTGTCAAATTACGATGACAAAACACTGTTTTGCATATTACTTGATAAAAAAAACTCTCATCTTATCTGAGTGATTGTGATTTAGATAATTTCAGCCAGCTTGTATACTCATATTGTACAATGTTCAGCGGAATATAATAGAGCGCTCAGATATGTATAGTGTACATAGGAATGTGGTACATGTAATGTCACCGACCACTAAATAAAATCAATATTTGACTGACTTTGTGAATATATATAAACATTATTAATATTGTTCATTTTGTTTTAATATTGTGTTTTCTTTGTAATTGATGTAAAATTTATTCATGTAATCTCTTATTTAGAGGAAATAAAGAAATGAATCAATGAACATCCAAAATTCTTTTGACAATCATACGAGCTATCCGGTAATTGAGTTTTTGGTAGGTAAACCTGGATTACCTACCGATAAACCTGGTTTACCTACTTTTGGTTAATTCCGCGCTGTAAAACCTTCTTTACCGACCGGTAAAGTAGGTTTAGCAATAACAACTCATAGGAAGCGGATGATAACATGTATTTAATTTTGAAAACCACCATTACCAATCGGTAATGGGGGTTTTTGTCGGTAAACAAGGATTGCCGGTCGATAAACCTGGTTTTCCTAGGTTTTGGTTAAATCAGTGCAGGAAAACCAACTTTACCGACCGGTTAAGTAGGTTTAGCAATAAAAACTCATAGGAAACGGAGGTTAACATGTATTAAATGTTGAAAACCCCCATTACCGACCAGTAATGGGATTTTCTAGTAAACCAGGATTACCGACCCGGTAAACCCGGTTTTCCTGCGATAAACCGGATTTACCGAAGTTTTGGTTAATTTCGCGTGCCATACTAAGACCTACAAAAAAAAATCAATCTGATATTTTTATTAGGATCGATCTACCTTTAATATTAAAACAAAATGATAATAGGGCTATGCCAACTAATGTTTATAACAATGAAACAAAAATTGTTACAGGAAAGTCTCAACAATAATCATAAAAAATTCAGTTTTGTTCAATTCCAATTTGTGAATATAAAATAATTAAAATTTAAATGAAAAGTAGTTACCTTTACTTTAAACTGTATACTGAAATACTGGTGTTATACACTGCAGCAGCTGTAGCTTTTATTTTATTTAATTATCATTTACTTTTGACTTTGATATAGAAATACAATAGGTATATTTACTTGTGGAATATCAGATCAAATGACCAAAATGTGTTGTCAGCGTTTTCCATTTCAGTTAGGTGATCAATAATATGGTGTTGTAAGGTATTTTCAATATATTAGCCAGTTTTGCTTCAAGTGAATTGCAAAATGGTATTGTGAAAAAGATAAAAAGTTGTGACACGAGATTTTAATCTCGTGTTTTGATTGGTTAATTTAATAATTACATCACATCGAGATAGAGAGTTTACGCGATCAAATCTCGTACGAAATAAAATCTCTAGCGAGATGGGAGGTTTTGACATGATTTGCATCTCGTTTCGTGATTTGCCAAAATTATTATTGAATCTTGCTGAAAACTTACAATCTCGATCGAGATGGAGGTTTTAAGCGAGGTAAAATGTTTCTTGATGCCGAGATAATAGGTTTTTAACGAAATACTAAGTTTCTCGTGCGAGATACATTGTACTAGGTTTCTCGTGCTAGTTTTCAATCTCGGCGAAAAACCCTTAACCTCGATACCGATCGAGATGATGGCTTTTTGATCGAGAAACCTAGTATCTCGTGCAGAAAACCAGGTATCTCATCGAGATACTGTATTTCGCGAATTTTTGTGACTTTCGCGTGCCATAAAAAAGATAATTGTCAATGAAAAAGCGTTTTAACAACTCGTTTTTCACAGTATTTTTCTAAGGCGTAAATAATAACTTTTTATGCACTGCTAAATGACAAGATCTATAAATTATGTTTTGGGTCCGTACTGCCTTGAGATCCTTGTGCTTTTAGCCAGCTTATGTGTTACCTCAGATGATATCGTGATCAGAGAAGACATTCACGTAGACAAATGAATAGGCAAAACAAACCTTAGTAAAAATATCCAAGCGAACATATGTTTTAATGATACTATAAGGTCTACTGTTTTCCAGCCTTTGTGTTTACAATTTGTTTTTCTTTCTTTCTCGATGACTGCTTAAAATATAAAACGTTTGAGTGACTGTGCATCATATACCTTTACTAAAAAAGGAAATATATATCTACCTTTCTATTAAAAGTACTTAAGTACAACAAAAAATCTTCAGTTATATACAATCAATTCATTTGTAGGACTATCATCGAAAACAGAATAAAAATATGTTCCGTTGAAATTGAAGCGAGTTATTGAAGGGAATATAGGTAGTTTGGGTGTCTCCCGCCTCCCGCCATCTTGAAATTGAATTTTTTGTATCCTGAAATCTTACGTTTTACTACAAAGATGAAGCCCCGTGTATATCTTACAGCTGCATCTTGTGTACTGTACAGGATATCGGTCTTAGCTCCGCTCACTTTTTGTTTTGCTGGAACATTACAGTTTCTTTTTAAATCTTTATCCTCTTTATCATTTGGATGTCTGTTATTTAGATGGACTTTATACATGGTGTACTAGTGTATTGAGAAATTCATGTAACATTTACATTTACATGGATATTCATTATTGCGATACACGTGTTAGAATATCCGAGGTTTAACTGCAAATGACGAAAGAGTTTCTGAAATTTGCAGTTTACTTACCTAGTAATCAGCTTCATAAAAACCGAAGAAAAATGTTCTTACCTTATTAGATTTCTTCTCATTTGTATTAGTTCAATCAAATAAAGGCATCTAGTGAATTTAGATCAACTGGAATGATTTATGAGAAAAGTATATAGTACCACTTATAGCGGACCTCTTTTTGTACTGCTACGAATCTCACTTTATGACCAACATCAGCAAAGACCCATCTAAACAGCATTTAATTGAAAAGTTTAACAATATATTAATGACGACTTCAATACGTATTATAAGGACATCTACCCTAAAGAACTTACTTTGAATAAAGCCTATTCTGATAATCATCATTGTCCGTTCTTAGACATCAATTTTGATATAACGAATGGTAAATTAGATACTAAAATTTATGATAAAAGGGATGATTTTTCTTTTCCCATAGTTAATTATCCATTTCTGGATGGCAATGTTCCACTAGCGCCATCATATGGTGTTTACATATCTTACCTTGTTCGATTTGCTCGAGTATGTAATAACGTTTGCGATTTTAATGAACGGAATCTTTTCATAACTGAAAAACTATTACCGGGATCAAGTACGTTTGATATTCGACGTTCGATATTCGACATTCAGAATTATGAATATCAAACTGAATATCAAACGGTAATTTTTTACCGTTTGATATTCGTTCGATATTCATGATAGTTGTTATGAAATGAAGCAAAAAAACTTGAATATCGAATGAATACCAAACGGTAAAAAAGCAACGTTTGATATTCATGTTTATTGCAATTAACTGAATAAAACAAATATGAATATCAAATGAATATCAAACTTAGATTTTTGTCAGTTCGATATTCGTTTGACATTCGTTTCCGGACTAGTTATGCAACTGGGATGAATATCGAATGAATATCAAACTGAAATTGTTTCAGTTCGATATTCGTTTGACATTCGTTTCCGGACTCTTCATGCGGTTAACAACGGATTTGAATATCAAATGAATATCAAACTGGGATTTTTGTCAGTTAGATATTCGTTTGACATTCGTTTTCAATTTATTTATTGAATGTGTAACGTAGATGAATATCAAACTGATTTTTTTTCAGTTCGATATTCGTTT
>MJUU01008640.1:25492-44572 GCA_002080025.1 Modiolus philippinarum | reverse complement strand
TTATAACCCGAATATTTATTAGATAAAAAATTATGAGTTTATTTCAGGAGGGTGCATAACCGTTGTGGTAAGTAAAAATGTTTGACTTTTATAATAAAAAATCAGTTAAAAAAAAAAATGCTTGCATATGATTTGACCAATCTAAAAAAAATAAAAACAAAGGTGTATGGTTTTTATGAAATACTTGATATTCAAGGGGAAATCGTATATTTATATTATCCTTTTAACAATATATTTGTTATAGAGAGAGTAACTGGTGACGACCTGTCAGACTTACTAGAAATGTATAGGAATCAAAAGTGTAGAACCAGAGATACACGTCAGTGTTATGTATAACTCGTGTCATGCAAGCAACGTAAAAAATGTGAGTAAAACCTACTTTTTTACTTCTGGAGTGCTTAAAGCAGAGTTTCAACCGTTGTAGAAACAAAAATCGTAAACACGTTTTTTGTCACATGCTCCTGGATAGTAGTTAACAATGGCAAAAAGCCGTAGGTTTTCAAAAACGTTTTTGAAAACCTACGGCTTTTTGCCATATCAACTACTCCCTTTAACCTGATTTTCTATTAATTCTTCCTTTTAGATACTAATTATAATTATAAACTAAAAATGACAAAATATGTTTTTGTGAAATCATATGATTAAAACTTGTTCCTGAAATAATTTTTTCGATCTACCTCAATTAAGTTGTTAACTACTGTACACGGTTGTATATTGAAGTACACGGTTGTATATTGACAATAATTCGACACCTGTCAGACAACATTTACACTGCATTGGAATAAACAATTAATTCAGTCGTAACAGGTGACAAATTAACAAGGTATCCAAGGCCTTACAGGTGACAAAGGAAACTATAAGAGACATAAAAAAGATTGCATACTACTCTGAAATAATGTATGCGGATATATTTGCTTTTAACAGGGACAATATATTTTGTCCCGCTTTTGACCAGAGACTTTTTTGCAATAACCTTTCCTATGTTTTAAAATCATGTAAAAGTTTAAGAAAAAAAACCCACCAAATCTTCAAATCAAACGAAAAAATTATCAAAATCACAATAATTTTCTGATGGAAACTACTACATCGAGTGAGCGGTTGCCATCTTGAATAAGAACGATTTACATGATTTACACCGAAATTTGACAATTTTAAACTTGAAATGGAACTAGTTTCCTCAATACCTAAACTGACAAAAATGCGATATTTTTAAAGAACAATTATTGCAGATATTGGAACTAGGTCCAACTACTTTTAGAAATAAATTACAAATTAAATATTTCGAGTAGAACAGGGTGGGGGTTTTGGGTTTTTCACGATTTTCTATAGGCCACAATGCATATAATCAAGAAAAACGTGTCTAACATTAAAATGAAATTGGAACTAATTTCCGAATAATTTAAGCAGATAAAAATCATGCCATTGAAATCAGAAATGATTGAAGTTAATGAAACTAGGTCCAACTAAATTTCATAATCAAAATTTAAAACATAAATCAATATTTATTGTAACATTCCCATTCTTTCCAATACTAATTACAGTCAGTACGATGACAAGTGGATTGGTCACGTGATTACTGATCAAGACATGTAAATCATCTACAATATTACCTGCTTCGTCTCATAGCACTTGTGATTTCCACTCTTGACATATCTGTTCAGTAATTTTGTTATAACTCATTTTGTGAGGGACAATCGGGGTAAAAGAAGACCAGGAGAAAGGAGAAAGGGGCCAGAGAAAGGAAAAAGGGGTAGCGGAACTTGGAAACAGAACAGGGAAATGAGAAAAGGGACAAGAAAGGAAGAACGGAGAAAATTGACATGAAAGGGAGACAGGGAGAGGGGAGAAAGGTGATGGGAAAAGGAAGAAGTGGTGGGAGAAAGGAGAACAGCACCCATCTGTCTGTCTCTAATGTTGTAGATTGTTGCATAATGATCTTTTTGTTATAACCTCAGTTTTTTTTACTTGAAATTATGTAAAAAGTTTCATTCAATTTTCTTTGTATTGTACATTTCTTAATTTTAATTCTGTTCGTTTTACAATATAATAATAATAAGTGATATGATAACATATCTACAAAATGTATATTTGGCGAGCATTAAACAGGTCTTCATATGAATAAAAGAAATTGTGTCCATGCGGAACGGATGACTCTCCCATGTATTTTCAATATTCAACAAGCAGAAATAGTTGAATGACTTTTGGTCTGAAGCTTTAATGAGCCCATTTCAGGTAAATGGGCTCATTAAAGCTTCAGACCAAAAATCTAAGAACCATTGTTTTGACATTACAATCAGAGATAACATACAATTCGTTCATTTCAGGAAGCATAATATCTAACGCTGAATGATTTAAGGAAACTTAATGCGACTTCAAACTTCAAATATTAGAGAAAAGGACGTGTTTACGTACATTTGACTAGTAGCAATTTTTTCACTCAAATTATGTCTTTTTTACGGTTATGGTTCGAAATCAAAAATTCGGTCGACATATAGTTTTTGGTCTGTTTATTTGTTTGTTTGTAGGTCTGCCTGTCGGGTTTTTAATAGATAAAAAACTTTAACATTGTGTATTGATTACATGAAATAATCAAAGTACTCAGGTACCTGTACCTCTTAGCCCCAAGAGCAATATCGAACAGAGGTAAACTTCGGCACTCGGATAGCATATTAACCAGAAAAAAAATTTCTCAACGCCCAATTTAGTATTCAGACTGGTCATTTGAATTTCTATATAGGTACGACAAGAAAAGATAATTGGGTAAACATGCAGAGTGATGTGGAAAGAGATAAAGTTTAAAAAAAAACTGAAATTCTATCAAAAATAAGAAGTAGCTGTAATAATTTTCTAAATGTTAACTTGCTATGTTGTTTTCAAAAAGTATCAAATCGATCAAAGCT
Organism: Modiolus philippinarum; assembly: GCA_002080025.1. Taxonomy (NCBI): domain Eukaryota; kingdom Metazoa; phylum Mollusca; class Bivalvia; order Mytilida; family Modiolidae; genus Modiolus; species Modiolus philippinarum. The sequence continues at coordinate 41,672 of MJUU01008640.1, read as the reverse complement.
TTTAAATTTAAACAGACGACTTGGATGAATGCTTTTTCTTGAAGTAGAGGGTTTTGATTTGGGAAAATTTAAATATCTTTAGAATTACTTTAAAAATCGATGAAAAGTTATCATTAAAACTATACATAATTTTCTGTAATGCTTTCTTTCATTGTCTTTTTAATCAGCTCTAAGTTTTAAAAGTTCATTATAGAAAGCCCGTAAATATTTAAAACTTATTATAGGGTTTCATAACTTGGCCTTATCAAACAATGAATGCCTTCACAAATTTTCTATTTACAAAATGTCAGTTTAAATTCTTTTACACCTTCATAAGTCGTCAACAAATCTGAAAAAGAAAGGAAATGGGGTAAATGTCAAGGAGACAACATCCCATATCCAGGTTAAAACGACCCAAAACAAAACATCTAGTGGTCACCGTACGGTGTTCACCATTCAAAATCGTTCATTTTAGTTGTTTGTTCTATAATAATATAGATTATAAGCCAGGCAATCCATATATTAGTTATTTCATAATTTAGATAAGAAAGTTTACCGGCTCATTAAGTGTGAAATACTGCAGATGTGATTTACTTAAGTACTGATTTAATACTAACAAAATCATACCGGGGTCATACTATTGTTTATGATCGTGTTATCATGTGATATTTGTTTACAATATTAATACAACTAAGAGTATATGTGACAGCGGAAAAATTAGTGAATTTTGTGTTTCATAATTTCGGACATTTGGATTTAAAATTTCATATTTTTAATCGTTTAATAATTTGTGTTTCTATCTTTTGACAATTGAGTTTCATTAATTGTTGTATTGTATTCTCTTTATTCAATTACTCGAATCTGTCACAGCCCAAAATTGTGTTAGACACTTTTCTAGGGATTATTTCGTTTTCTAAAAGTGTTAAAATCTTTGACAATTTCTTATACAATAATCCGTTTACAGGTTTCAATCTACAAAAAAGATTTTTTTAACAGTGTCGTCCCGCAGAGTTAGTTCCGCCATTGGATTACCTAATCTAGGAGTATATCAGGCACGGTGACAAGTCGTCTGTCATCGCCTGTCGTTTTAGTATCGTCGCCAGTGTGCAACACAACTTGTTCTGCATCTTCTATCACAATGTGACATATTTCTCGTAGCAGAATCCCTGCTACATTTTGGTGGAGTAAACCCCGAGGCGCGATGACTTTTTAGCTTAACGCACGGTTATGTGTACCTCAAGCGAGCAAGCAAATTTCGTTCCCCATACATATCTGAGTGACATCTACAATGGCCTAAAATTATTATTACCTGCTGCAATCGGCAAGGGAACTACACAGGAAAAATACAAATAAGACAAAGGAAAACGACGATAGAAACTCGGAACAGGCGGACTTGGCAACGGCACTAACAAAATCCAGAGGTAGGGTGAAACAGGTTTATGGGTACCCAAACCCCCTTTCTCTGTCGCGTTTCCATGTCGTATAATAAACATGCTAATAAAACCCAATATATATAGACTACTTACTCCATGACCAAAATTTTAAAAGGAGAAAAAATGACAATACGTAATTCTGATATTCTTGCAAGTATTTTTCAGCATCGGCAGTATCAGTTCAAGGCTGCCTTTTCTCGCACTTGTCATGTATGCCATTTTGATTGTAATTTTTCGTCAAAGTCAATTAAAAAGGGATGCAGTTTAATTCCATCAATGTCCGTCAAGGTTCATCAGAGTTCTTTGACGAAGTTTTAGATGCAGGTCAAATGATTTCTTCTCCAAAATAACGCCATAGCAGGTTAAACGGTCGAATAGTGAATTATAATATCAAACGAAAACGTAAAAGCCTCGTAGATATAAAAGATATATATACTTTTTAAAAAACAACGGGTGGCATGGTTTATTCACTAAACTTTGTTCTATTCCTGTAACACAACTATATAAAATTTCTTTGGAGTGGGAATATCTGTTAATAGTCCGCTGTATGAATGTTAAAAAAATATTGATGCTCTCTGTTTTCATCGCCTTTATCCGAGAATCGATTTTAGGGAAACTGGACAGATAAAGAAAGGGGAGGTTTGGATACCATAAACCGGTTTAACCCCTTCCGCTTGCTTTTGCTAGTGCCGGTACCAAGTCCGGCTGTCCCGAGTTCCTATCGTTGTATACGTTTGTCTTTTGTCTTATTCGTGTTTTTATGTGAAGTTCCGTGGAGGATTGTGGCATGTAATTATAAATTTCAGTAATTGTAGGTGTTTCCTCTTACATGTGTTATCCGTTGTTTTGCATTTACATAATCAAAAGAGTTTGTCATAGAAAACTTTGACAAAGTTTTTAACGAAAATCGTTGATCGTTATCGCAACAATTCATTAGCAACTTATGTAAAAAAGTATCCCTTTTGCAGTTTCTACGAGTCCGACACACAGCGATTGTCAAGTAATTCTAATAATTCCAATGCTCAATTTTTTAAAAATTATCAGGAAAGATTATCATGACACGTTCGTGCACGAGGAAACGGTCTTTTAGTGTTTAATTGTGTGCTATTATGTAGATAGGTTTACATGAAAGGGTAACCGTAAACATACACATATGCTCAGAAGCTGTCCATTCGAATTCTTGGACTACAAAACCTTTGTGTATCGCAAGTTGATTTAGCCAAAATGATATCTTTATGGTGCAGTTTTCTGTGAATGACTGAAATAAGCATTTGTTTTGTTTTGGGTCGTTTTAACCTGGATATGGGTTGTTGTCTCCTTGACGTTAACCCCATTTCCTTTCTTTTTAGCTCACCTGGCCAAAGGCCATGTGAGCTTTTGCCATCACTCGGCGTCCGTCGTCCGTCCGTTAACTTTTATTCAAAGATCTTCTCCTCTGAAACTGCTGGGCCAATACTAACCAAACTTGGCTGAATCATCAACAGGGTATTTTCTTTCAAGTTTGTGATTTTTATGTTCGTAGACCAAACAACATGGCCGCTGTTACTAAAAATAGAACATAGGGGGTAAATTGCCGTTTTTTGCAAATTACTCGAAAATCGTTACAGATATCAAAAATCTGACGGGGTAAAGATGAATAACATGATGAGAACTACCCGCCCTGCAATTTTGAAGAATATCCGATAACCCATCTTGGAGTAATTGCCCCTTTTTTGTAAAATTTTCGTTTTTTTTTTTGTTACTTTTAGTCTTTTATATTGAAAATGGTAGAAGATAGAAGTGAAGTTTAAATACACAAATAGTCAGCATAGTAAGATTTACATTTCCTGCAAGTTTGAAGAAAATCTGACGACCCACATTGGAGTTTTGGCCCCTTTTTCTTTGAATTTTCACGATTGTTTAATATTTTTACTTTTATTTCAAAACTGTTTGAGATGGCGGTTAAATGTGAATAACAAAAGTGTTGAGGTTTTCCAGGTCTATAATTTCTACATATGTCCAGCAAATTAGCATCTCATCCAAGATGTCCGCCACTAGGGAACATAGTTTAACATATGACCCTATGGGAAATACATTCAAAGGTTTTTTCTCCTGAAACCACTATAAGCCAATAGGAACCAAAATTGGATACGATTGTCCTTTGCTGGTTCCCTTTAAAGTTTGTGATTTTTATGTTTGTACCTCATCATCGTCAGCACAGGACATAGTTTAACATAGGACCCTATTGGAAATGTATTCAAAGATCCTCTTCTCTGAAACTACTGAGCCAATTGGAACCAAACTTGATCACAATAGTCTTTAGGTGGTCCCCTTGAAAGTTTGTGATTTTTATGTTCATACCTCAGTGAAGGTGGCTGCCAGCAGAGAACATAGTTCAACATAGGGACCCTATGGGAAGTGCATCCAAAGATTTTCTCCTCTGAAACTACCAACCCAAATTCAACCAAACTTGGTCACAATGGTCCTTGGCTTGTCCCCTTCAAAGTTTGTGATTTTGACGTTTGTAACTCATCCAAGAGTGAAAATGTAACATCTGGTGAACTGAACTATAGTATTAATGGGTGGTCTCCTCCTGACAATGAATAAAACCAGTCACCAGGTGAGCGATACAGGCTCATGTGAGCCTCTAGTTTATTTTACAATTTGATTATTTCGGGTTGTCGGTTATTTTTTAGCAGTCGGCTGTCGGTTATATTTTTAGCAGTTTCCAATCATCCCGAACAATTGTTTTCATCTTATAATACCCAAAGTGAAATCAATAGCAGAAATTCTAATCTTTGCTGCAGGATTTTCCATTGTCATTTGTGACACATGTCTATTGAAAAAGAATAATTTTTGGCATCAAGTTAAATGTCAAATATTTGTTCTTGTTCCTGCTTGATATCAATCTAAATTAAAGTATATTTAATACAATTGTAAGTTTAATTTAAAGACATTAATTTTAGAGAATCTCTCAAGGCATGTTACATTTTAGCAAAAAACTTCAATACAACTTCGTCTCATTAAGGATTTTGATTAGTGGTATGTATCGAAATGTACAGATGAGGAGAAACATGAATTCAACTAAAAAATAAACAACATTAAACTTTCGGAAAAGTCTTCAGCACGAAGGAATTCCGTGGTTTAAAAAAAAACGATAATTTCAGTTTTGGTATATATTCGATAAGCCAAAACTGGCAATTTTTGCTAATTCTTGATAAGAAAAAGAAGGGAAACGGGGAATGTGTCAAAGAGACAACGACCCTAAAGGGAGCAATAACAACTCAAAGCCACCATAAGATCTTCAATGAACGGTGAGGAAACCCCACATCAAACGGTAGGTCGGAGTTGGCCCCTAAATAAAAGAGTAATCAAGTTCAGCGAAATAAGCATCTTCCTAGACTCCGATAGACATAAAGTGAACTAACTAGAAAACAGACAAGACACACAAGGGCTTAATAAATTTCCTGACTTAGGACAGGCGCAAACCTGCTGCGGCGGGGTTAAACTAGTTTTATTGGGCCCAAACCTTCCCCCTATAGCCGATATCTTTTTGACAAAATTGATGTCAGTCACTGTGGTTCAAAAGTGCTATACGCAATCTGACTCCTTTAAACTATCCTGCGTCTGATTGCAGGGGCTGATATAAGGGAGCGTAAGGGTGAACGTGTCCTTTCACAGCCAAACAAAAATAATGTTTCCCATTTAAATGATTTTTCTAAAAAAAAAAAGGTCATAAATTTGTTTCGCGTTTTTTTTGTCGATTTATGGGATTTACGCAACCTCTTTCTAAAATACCTGATCCGTCCCTATAATGTTAATTTGAAATATGTATCGGATTTCCACTATCAGTGTGCAATTTCCGCTTTTTTAAATTTGTATAATCTGTTTTTTTTCAGAAACTATGATCCTCTATATGATCCTTCCTTCGACATTCATTTCACTTATTGTTTTATGTAGTGCTAATTTTAACATTTCTTATTCGAATATAGGGCAGGTACGTAGTCATTTGTTAACATAAATGATTTTTCATTACAGATTTTACGATTGAAGAGAAGCAATACAGTTCCCTTGTACCTAAAGGTACGAATAAATAACTAAATACCGAAGTTACTGAGAATTTATTTTCTGCATATGCGCATTTCGACAACTTATGTCTCTTCAGTGCAGATAAAATCTAAACGTTTGGAAGACCATAGACTCAAAAATGTTTAAAAACTGATAGAGAACAAACAACCAATATGATCTAAATGTAAAGCCAATATCAGCTAAGGACAGAGCTTTGCATGAGGGAGATACTCCTTAGTTTTCAACAAAATTTACAAAGAATTAGATATTGATTAAATAAGTATGGTTATCCAGAATGTAACTCTCCAATCATGTCTCTTTTCATATCGCACATATCATGTTAAAACACTATTTTTCTTAAAGTGTCATTATTTGCATTGGATGCAAGCATGATAATTTTAATTGTAAAGTTTGGTAATATGAACTTATAATTTATATATTACCTTTGTTCTGAAAAGATTTTACTCGCTCTTTATAATGTTCCGGAAAAAAAACTTACAGGTGTTAAACGTATAATTCAAACAAGACCAATTACATGTCTGGACCTGCGTCACCGCGACTCATATTAAACCGAGAGGGTGTTTTATTTTTTTTTAACTAACTAAATGTAATGTATAAGTTTGCAAATTCAAACATGTATTCATTTACCTAATAGCCAAAACATTCTTCAAATGCAAGTTATGATTGAGATAATCTTATAGTCTATTAAGTTCCACCCATAACTGTTATAGACAAAAAACAAAACTAAATGTACAAAGTTGTTCAAAGAATAAAATGAAAATAGTTAATTTTTTCAGCAGATGTAAAAGCTATTTCTGAGTTTCAAGTAAATGTATATGATAAAACATGCGAAAGCAATGCAGAAAATTCCAGAATAGCTGCCACAAGCTGTCATATGTTTAAGTAACAGTGCGTTAAGTCTCTAGTTAAAGTTTCCTATTTATAAGTAGAATTACAATTTAATACAGAGAAAGAAGTCTTTCACCAAGAACCCTGCTAATTCAATTTGTCATCGGATTTTGTGGAGATGTCAGTTAACATTTTGATTTTCAATAGACCACTTTCATGTTTATTTCTTATCCCGACTTTGGCTCCGTTTTTATAACGTTTTCCACAAAGGGAAGTAACCTACTGACCCGACAGTCAGGTTTACGGTTCCATTGTAATAAGGGACATCAGTAGATTTTGAATACATGGGTATCTATCATTGGACTAGGGGTAATATCTCGATTGTCTTTAAATAAATTAAATAAATTATTTCAAGCTATTCGGGTACTTACCACAGTAAAAATCGTAACCGTTGCCAGAGAAAATATTTACTGACCGTCCTTTCCCTAATGAGACCGAAAACCAGAATGACGGATGTTAGCGAGTGACGTCCCTTTGAAAAACATGCTAAATTAGCAGTCATCCCGTAAATATGAAATTCGTCTATTCTACATCAAAGAAGGTAATATGAAACTTACGGTTTTGGTTTTAGCAAATTTCGTATAAAGTTATTCCTTCCCAATTATTTCGTAGTTTTGATCACAACATTGCAATTAAGAATATACATGTTTCAAAACACATACACTCGTCAAATTATATAATAAAAAAATATTAAAATTCCTTTTGCTTTACAATTTAGTACTAGTTTCCTTAGAACATTAAAAACAACACTAATTGATATTCCTCGTATTGACATTTTCACCCAAGTCGACATACATAAAAGGAAAAAGTATTAGTTTCAGGAGTAAGGATCAAAATCAAGAGTGTGTTGGGAAATAACTTGCATGTACATTTTACTGAATTACTCTTTGCTTACAGGACATATGCCATTGGAAAAATATAACACTATGTTTACAACTGAAGGTATGCTGTTTCATTTGATGTTAGAAACTTTAACCCCTACAAATATTTCATATTTTTTTTAAGTCAGAACTGTTATTAAAATCTATTAAAACACTTATACAACTGAAAGAAAAATCAGTACTCTCTTACTTCAAAATCTTAGTACTAGTTTACCTAGAACAATTAAATCGACATTAACTGATGTTCGTCTCCTAGAGTTTTTAACAAAAGTCAAAATGCACACGATTGAATAGAAATTAATGTAGGAGTAAGTCCGGCTGTTCCGAATTCCTATCGTTGTTTACGTTTACCCTTTGTCTTATCTGTGTTTTTCCTATGTACTTCCCTGGCAGATTTTGGCATGTATTTGTAATTTTCTGACATTGTGGATGTTTCTTGGTATCCCTTTTTATTCTATTTAAGATCATGGAAAATAAAGTACATGTACATTCTACTTATTTACCTTTTTTATTACAGGACATAAACAATTTAAGAACAATACCAACACGTTTACAACTGAAGGTAAGCAATGTTTGAAATACTTTTTGAAAAATGTCACTTATAAAACTACTGTTTGAGGCAAAAATTTATCTCTGAAAATATATGGGTCAATAACACTGTAGAACTTTCTAGGATACGGAAATAAAACACCTATTCGTGTTGGTTTGCTCAAAACAGTGCTCGTTAATCTTATTAACTTTTTTGCCGCATTTAATCTTGAGCAAATGAATTCTACGCTTCCGCTATCATTCTTTGAAATCTTACTAATGGGAATGCTATTTCACGTTTAAGCATTCAACTGACAGAATTTTTCACTGGCTTTGTCAAATATTTGTCATCCTCAATAACAATAGTTTACTTTGATGGTACGAAAGATATTTACAGGAAAAATGGTGACCAATGTTAAACATGGTTATCGCAAGTGAGTTTGCAGTTATATTGATACTCAAGTGTTTCACTTAAAATTGCTATCTGATTTGGAAAATATTTAAATAAAAGGGACATAAGGAAACATCTAAAATGGATGAAAATTATATGTGCCAGGGAACTACACAGGAAAAACACAATTAAGACAAAAGATAAACGAAAACAACGATAGGAACTCGGGACAGCCGGACTTGGTACCGGCACTAGCAAAAGCCAGCGGTAGGGTTAAACCGGTTTATGGGCACCCAAAGTACACTTTGCATTCGCTGCTTTTATTCTCTTATCCGGACATCCGGGCACTTTACCTGTGGAGGAGGTGAAAAAGTCCATATTTCACTATATATCTAAGTAACTTCAACTTAGATTTATTCATTCATTTTTCAAGATATTTAAATGAAACTCGGAATATGCATTTGGAACATTATATAAACATCATATCCGAATTTCAAGATCATAACTATTATAACGCCGAATATATTGCAATTTAAAATATCGATTTTTTACATAGATTATAACTGTAAACATCGATCGCGTCACCGCGTATATTGGTGGTGTAAGATTGAAATCGACCGATCTGATTGGTCAATTCAGCTTTGTGATTTCACGCGGGATAAGAGAATAGTGTTCGTATTTCTAGCTGTTTTAGTTAATTCGTCTTACATACATGATTAAAAGCAGTAAATAAAGTTTGCTGTGAACAAATTATTTAACAAAAAAAAAAAAGAAAAAAAAAATGTTTACTTTCATGCTTACATGTAATTGCCGTTTTTTTGGCCGAACAGTGCCAAAATCTAGAAATAAGAAATAGAATTTCGTTTAAATCGAACAAACCGGTAGTTGATTATTGGGTGGCCGTCCTAAAATTACAACCGCGCCGATTTAAGTTTAAACTTTCATTCATGCCAACTTAGATAAATCTCATTCAATAAAGAGATAAGAACAGTAAGTAACGTTGACTCCTGTGTTATCAGTCAGTGTCAGTAGCCTAGTTAGTTGAATGTACCAGCTTCTGATTTACATGTATTGAGTCTTTACAACAATTAAAACATAGCTCAAATTTCAATTCATTTCGACGCTCAAAAAAAAAAAAAAAAAAAAAGAAAAATAGACAAATATAAATCTTTGTATTCATATCATCGTTTTCGACAGAATCTATTTCTAATACCAGTAGTATAAACTAAAACTAAAATTCCTTCAGTATTAGAAGATATTTTCTTACCTATAAAATATGATATCAAAATCATATTATTTTTCTTTTAATTATCCTTTAAAACAAACTGAATATATTATGTGAATTCACAAGGAAAACAATTCATATATTCATATCTTAATTACTGGCACCTACTTTATATATGATGCAACTTCTTTGTCCTTCATACCTTTACATCCAAACATTTCAAAAGTAAATATGAAATGGAGCCATTTTTGTTCTTTTTCAAACACTGATCACATAAGATTTTTGAATAAAATCATTCAAATGCTTGCAAGAAAGCATAAAACATGTGTTAATTGCATCTGGGAAAAGATTTTACATGACTGTGTAAATCATTAGAGTAAAAAATCGTTAAAAAAATTATCTCTCAGAGAGTATAAAATCGTAACAAAATCATCTCTCAGTAATGAATAAGTCACCAAATTGTTCTCCTTTCTCCTGGTCACCTTTTACCAAATCGTTTTTGAAAACGTGCAAGTTATCAAATTGTTATCTAATCAGGATGTCACAACACTTAATTATAAAATCATGTTGAAATCATTTTGCATTTTTGGAAACGATATCAAAGCATTACTAAATCAGAACCAAATGATTATCAAATTGTGACCTGGACCAAATCGTTATTAAACCACTTTCAGTTGATGCTTGTGTTATGATTTCACTCAGATTTGATAAATAAATCTTGATAAAATCTTCTTAGCAAATTGTGTATACATGATTTAGATGTGATTTGAAAGTGATTTGGTTAGTAAAATTTTTGTTTGGTTGACAAAAGATATAAACGTCACAAACTGGCGGTGGTGACAGAATTATTGAAATGGTTCTCAAACTGCGCCTTGGAAGTAAACAACAAATTTATATAACTGATATTATCTTAAATCGTGTTTCATTTGCGGATCCAAAGTGTGGGGGGGGGGGGTTCTAGGATTGGAACCTCCCTTTTTGGACATTCATGTATTTTAATGAACATCCTGACGAAGAAAAACCCCAAATATGTCCTTCTTATTTCTAATTGGTACACACCTTTTTCAAATTTCTGGATCCGCGCCTGGGTCTTATAAATGTAACTAAAAAAACTTCAAAAATAAAGTCTAGAAAATAATTATTATCCTTTCATAAAATGTGATCCGATTGTAGCTCTCGTACACGCTACATTACAATAACCCAAATAATTTTGCAGGGCTACCGGTTGTCTAAACGTAGAACATCGAGTGAATACCTAATAAATGCTCAAAGATTCTTTGTAGTGATTTATGGCATTTATTACCAAATTATGATTAGAAAATGAAGATCTTCTCTCGTCAAAATCGATTTGAAAATCGTCATTTTCAGTGATTCTTCACAAGACACCAAACAATATGGCGATAGCTGGATTGTGATGACCCAACAACATTAATTGTCAATCGTATTATTTTGTTTGTTAATAGTTTCAAATGCAAATACTTCTAAATGGAAAAATTTATAACTGTTTAAAATAAAGAAAAATTCTAAAATAGAGCAGACTGTTTATGGTTCAATTGTTTTATGAACCTTTGACAGCCACCCCTGATGTTGATTGTGCCAATATACAATTTACACCTGTGATACCTGTGGCTTTATTACGTAAGAAATGACTTGATAATGATATATGCATCATGTGTTTTACAAATTCGTGTGTTGTATAGTCAACGACTGTATAAGTTGTATTTTTAAGCTTCCGCTTTTTTGTAATTTGAAGTTCCAATTATCATTTTATGATAATGCTTTAGATAGGTTATTCTTTTATTTGTTATTTTATTAACCTTATGCAGAGACATATAATTAAATGACTCTGCCTAATGTAACATTTGAAAAATATTTCAAAAACATACAAATGATATAATATACAATGACAATCACGTATCGTTTACTCTTCAGATAATACACAGGTACCAGTACAGATCACGTTAACCAGTTCGCATCTGACTAACAGAGTTACATTTCCTAAAAAAGTCGCTAATAGCTTAGATATGAAAAAGAAAGGAAATGGGGTAAATGTCAAGGAGACAACATCCCATATCCAGGTTAAAAAGACTAAAAACAAAACATATAGGGTCACCGTATGGTCTTCGACACAATGAGGAACCTCACACCATATAGTAAGCCCTAAATTGCCCCGAAAAGGTAAAAAAGTGAATAAATCAATGGAAACAAACCACATCCAATAACCCAAATATCAAGAAACTAAAATTTTATAAGAAGACAAGGACAAGCCAATGACCAACATATTCCTGACTTGGGACAGGCGCAAAAATTGCGGTGGGGTTAAACTCGTTTTCTTGGATCCAAACACCCCCCCCCCCCCTATGTGTGGTGAATGGCTAAAAATAAATACACAAAAAGACCCACAGTAAAAATCAAACTGGAAAAAAGTCCAACTTATCAAGACGAGTACCCTTACAATGAAGTACATGAAACATGAAGACAATACACACAGGTACTGTCCGGACAAATGCTCGCAATTACTGACAGCTAGCTAAGGACATAATTTCCGTTGACTATGATATCAAGCCTTCTTACATATGAAATTTCAATTGAAATACTTCTAAATAGATTTGGTATACCAACATCATCAATTATGAAAGAAGAACATGATATTGTGCAATGCCAAATACTGTACTTAGTATGATTATAAAATCAGTCAGTTTTTTTTTTTTTGACAAAACAACTTAGCATACCCATGCTAATCTTCTAATCTTATTTTGAAACAACAATGTGACCAAGTCTTATATCCAACATTTTTATTGAAAGTTGTATTGATTAAATAATGATTTTTTAAACTGTGTTCTGAGTTTGTGTATTACTCGGTGATTTGTATTCAGGGTCATGTAACATACAAAATCTCTGAATAAATATTGTCCAATCAAATCTCAGAATACTGTAAACAAATTAAGTCTCCATCCATCTATTGTATTGAAACCATCAATCTTAGTTTTGACGCCTAAGCAAACAAAGCAAGCAAGGTAACCAAACTTTTATTCAACATGCTCGAGGACATTAACTCTATTCCGGTTTGGTTGTATGACCATTTTGATTTAACCTCAAATCTTTTTTTTTTTTGCAATATTAAATTCTACATAGAAATGTGTTTTGTTGAAATTTGAAAAGATTTTTTAATCTTTTAGTGATCATCTTGGAAAGTGCGGTTATTAGGGCCCCACCATGAAATGGCCGCGCCCTATAGTAATCAGCCTGTCTCTCCGTCTGTCCGTCAGCGTTTTCTATGTCGTACGATAACTCAAGATTGCCTCGACCGATTTTGATGATTTTTATACTCAAAGTTTAACTTGACTAAAGAAAGCTCCCTTTCGTTTTTGAGGAAAATCTAAAAATGTTTTTGGTTAAAAAAAAACTTCGTTTTTATATGAAAAAGTGCATATTTTAAGAATTAGCTCTATGTCGTACGATAACTTAAGATTGCCTTCAGGGATTTGAATGATTTTGACACTCAAGATTGTTCTTGACCAAAGGAAGCTCCCTTTCATTGTTGAGGAAAATTGAAAAATGATTTTTGGGAAAAAACTTCCGTTTTTATATGAAAAAGTGCATATTTTGAGAATCAGCTCTATGTCGTACGATAACTTAAGATTGCCTTCAGGGATTTGAATGATTTTGATACTCAAGGTTGTTCTTGACCAAAGGAAGTTCCCTATCATTTTTTAGGAAAATAAAAAAATGACCTTTTGGAAACATATATGAAAAAGTGCATATTTTGAGAATTAGCTTTATGTCGTACGATAACTAAGATTGCCCTCAGGGATTTGAATGATTTTGATACTCAAGGTTGTTCTTGACCAAAGGTAGCTCCCTTTCATTTTTTAGGAAAATCGGGAAATGATTTTTGGGAAATAAATTAGTTTTTATATGAAATAACTAAATACCGAAGTCACTGTGAATTTACTTTCTGCATATGCGCATTTCGACAACTTATGTCTCTTCAGTGCAGATAAAATCTAAACGTTTGGAAGACCAGGAACTCAAAGATGTTTAAAACTGATAGAGAACAAATAACCAATATCAAGGCTGTCATTCGGTTACGCCGATAAAAATGATCGTGAGGGATTTAAACGGTGGTTAAGCATTGAGAAGAGATCGTGAGGGATTTGGTGACACCATCGTGAGGGATGTTTATCGAGAGAAATCTTACAAGGTCACATTCATTTCAAAATATCAATTTATTAGGACAGTTATTCCCTTAAATATTTATGTCTGTCAAAATGGTATAACTTAGTTAATAGAAGTGTATTGAAATAAAAGTTTAAAAGTCTACAGTTTTTGCACATTTTCAAAAGGCGTCATCGTCATCAACATTTTCAAGGACTACAAAATGTAAACAAAGGCATATTTTTGCAAGATTGTAAAGATTTGGTTGATATTTATTTCTAAGTTCATACAGTAATCATAACTACAATATCATGTGCAAAATCGTATCCCAAAATATATTTCCAAAATACAAGCAAAGAAATATTATTCCTAAAAAAGTGCAATTTAAGATCGTGAGGTATTACGTTACACCTTTTTATGATCGTGAAGGATGATCGTGAGGGAGTAAAAGCCGATTGCCAAGACTATAAAGTTTGTAGGTGTGAATGTATAAAAATATGATGAATTTTGGAACTCTGTCTGCAAATGATAATGACGTTCGAACAAGCATCTTATATTGGAATAAAAAGCGTAACAGGCACCAGAAACTAAAACGGATATTTGAAATAAGGGAAAATCATTTAGAACGTTAAAACAAATAAAAATAATCACACCACAAATATATATAATAAGTTAGGTCTTTATATATATGGCAAACTAAATGTAACAAAAAATGCAAGCAAAAAGAACTAAATGAAAAAGGAAATAAAACCAAAAACACGAACGAATGAAATCTAAAAACGGCAAGTATGAGATGGTGCTCTGGGGTATTAAGGACCCTTTGACAAATTTATATGTGACCATGGTAACTTACATATACAATTGCATCTACACATTGAGTATTGCCGACTGCAATACAACGTGTGGCTTCATCTATTCATTAGGACAAGTAGATGCATTTGTCAATCGCCATAATACCTCGGTCCTATTGAACAAGCTGTCTATAAATTCAGTCAACGTGGAAACTTGTTATATACATATAACATATACATGTTACATCTGTAAATAACAGCATCCAACATGTAGCTCTCGATATTTTGTATAAACATTCGTAGTTTAGTCTTTGTAAATAGGTTTTGTTTGATTGGTTTTACTTTTTTTATTGAGTTTTGAAAAAGAGACGGACAGGTCTCAAAATATCTACTGTTATTTTATGTGCTATTTACTTTGTTCATTTTGAAGTTTATATATATATATCTGACACTGCTTTGCGGACGAGGAATTAATTCGAAATGGCCATCCAGGGCCATTAATATGTATCTATGAACACAATGTTGATGCATTTATCATGATGGATGGTTACCTTCTTTTCCCAAAGAGTTTCGCGCTCCCAGTCATTGAGACAATACTTTTCGTTGCCTCGACTATAAGATCAGATATTTACCATAATAAAAATAATCGGAAAATTTTTAAGCTTCTCTTGAATAGCTCGTTTCTTAGACGGTTCTTTGGCTTTTGATTTGTGTACTTAAACCAATGCCTCACCATGGTTACCTGTTGATAGTACCCATAACAAGGGAATTTCAAAGTCCAGAACTGGTCCGATAGCTAGTGGATACTCTGAAAATTCCCCTATCGAAAGACACCGAATATTTGTCCTAAGCTGGGTTTTTGCATTAGGACTCTGGGTTTTTTAATTTCACATAAATTCGGTCTTTCAAATGATACTTATTGTTTAAATAGAAAAAGAGAGAAATTGACATTGTTTTGCAATTAAAAAGATCGGTTATTTAAAATCAGCTATTTATTTAAAAAATCATCAAAGCAACAAAAAGGTACTTTCTTTGAAGTAAGTGGGCAACCAAGCTGTCAATCCAAGAGATTAGTCCAAAACATCACAAAATCAGTACTATATACAACAATTTTTCAAACAAAAAAAATTAAGGTTGAGACCAGGCCTCGGGAGAATGACATTTAGACTGTTAGCCTTCCTTTCCAAGACAATAGATTCAAATTTATATAAGCCGTTCTAAGAATATGCATGATCCCAAATCAAAAAAATTCTATTTTGCAAGAAATTAAAACTTGAACATAATGCATAAGACGGTTCATGATATCGAAGCCAGGCGCACCGGTACTGTAAGCATCGCCTGTCTCTTATAAAACACACGCCGTGTTGAACATGTCACGTCAGGTAGAAGTCAAATTCGGTAAATGTAGAAGCAACAAATCAAACCGTCAAAGGGGAAGGTCTGTGCACATCTGTAACACTGATATACCAAAAAGATCATGATGTCGACTATAAAATTGAAATTGGAATTTTTGTCTTTATATTTCAAATTGTAATATGACGGCCTTCAGTCACTTTGAATCCAAACCCGTGGTAAAATAATATCTACTTATGGGTAACGTCATAAACAAATGACGGTACTTTCAATAACGTCATTGATAGTTTTATATCAATTTTTGTAACGTCACAGACCAACTGGTGGCATAAAATGGCATTTCATCCATGTGTACTAGGAGGAATACTCCTAATCGGAACCTTGTGAGTGTCATATTAGAATCGAAATAATTAATAGTAGCCATATATTTATATTATTTTTTGCCACGGGCTTGCACTTTATGGTGATATTTTACCACTCGCTGG
>MJUU01008640.1:4360-24710 GCA_002080025.1 Modiolus philippinarum | reverse complement strand
TATTTCGATTTAAATGTTGATTTTATGTGTTATTTTCTATCCAAGGAAGGTTGGTGTGCCTCAAAAAATAAAATTGAAACCTAAAATAAGAAATGAAGGGATATGGAGTAACTTTAAATGAAACAAACCTCTACAAATACATTTTTAAAATATAAAACAATGGAACAAAGCTTCTTTTGTTGTTCTTCATCTTGAAAAAACCATAAGGCCTTCAACATTGAGCTTTGCTCATACCTCATAGTAGGTTCAAGACGGCCCCTAGCACCGCTTGAGTGGAATTCATTGCTAACTGTCGAGCCATGCTTATCATTCATTAATGAATGCATTGTTGTCAACAAACATAAAATTAACTGGCAAAGTGTACAATCGCTGTCATCCGTTGCCCGACAAAAGAATAACAGAAAACTAACACAGGGCAGTTATCGAGTCAAAAGTAAGAAACACTTAGCATAATAAAATCATGAGATGTGGGCACAGCAAACAGGTGGCCAGAATAATAATTTAATATTAAAAAGACAATAAAAATGTCAAAATTTAAGATATGCTAGTGCATCCATATGAGAAATTCTCTCAAGCACAATTACACCATAACTGAAATGTGTATAGAGCATACATGAATCACGCTCATAAATAATAAAACAAATTTCGATGAAATGCTGATTAATATATTTCTCAGTTAAAAGTGAGTTATGCGGGCCCCTTTAAGAGCTTTTCCAGTATTCTAGGTCAATCGAATTTCACTTGAATTACTTGGAATATCTAAATTTTTGTAAATTTTTTTGAAAACTAAGGAGTATCTCCCTGTTGAAAAGTTCTGTCCTTAGCTGATTTTGGCTTTACATTTAGATCATATTGATTATTTTTCCCTGTCAGTATTTAAACATCTTTGAGATTATGGTCTTCCAAACGTTTAGATTTTATCTGCATTGAAAAGACATAAGCTGTCGAAATGCGCATATACAGAAAGTAAATTCACAGTAACTATGGTATTTAGTTATATGGAAACATTAAGTTTAAATCTTTTTTGAGACCAAAGACGAAAACGACAAGAATTCAGGAATCCGACAATTTGATTAAATAGTGAGTACATATTCACATGCTTCCCGCGGTAACAAGAATAATGCAATAATAAACACTACTACACTTTTGAAAATACTTAAAAATAGCATCTTATCATTGTTAAATGTGCTTTTTGATTTCGTAATATTGCTGAACATAGTGAGAAACGAACTGTCAGTCTTAAACGAACAATCCAAGGACAATGGCAACATCAGAAAAACAAAGAAACAAAGACATAACATGAGCACGGCACAGTAAAGAAAAATAAAGACACGCACATATACAAAAATGAATAAGAGAGCAAAAGAAAAACAACACATTTCTCTTCTAACAATCATGGTTAAGCTTAATCCTTCACGATCATAAATTTCGTCACCTCATCCCTCACGATCATTTTTGGATGGAAATGCACAAAATCATATTTTGTGTATCTATCGTTTACCTAGTACAAAAAGCAAACCCATAATTAGTAAGCATTATATAAGGAATAAACGTTGTAGCACAAATTCGAACACCGAGCAAAGGCAATTTTTCAAAAAGAGCAAAAAATGTGCTACGAATCTTCAAAAAGTCAGTACGGTTCAACGTCGCCTTTTGTAATTCTGAGCAGCATGTTGTACCTTTTAAATGTTTTTTGGTCCCAAACGATTGTCTGATAATAATCATTTTGACAGACACGTTTCTTTTTTCCAGTAAGTTCTCTCCTTTTTCAAAGTTTTTTCAAAATAATTGTCAATTTAATCCCTCACGATGGCATCACCAAATCCCTCACGATCCGGTCTCAAGACTTAACCGCCGTTACAAATCCCTCACGATCATTTTTTATCGGCGTAACCGAATGACAGCCTTGAATATGATCTAAATGTAAAGCAAAATTCAGCTAAGGACAGAGCTTTGCATGAGGGAGAGACTCCTTAGTTTTCGACAAAATTTACAAAAATTTAGATATTGTTAGGTTTCAATTATGATCGGCTTTCGGGTCAGCACCGAAGTACTGACAACTGGGCTGGTGAATACCCTCGGGGACTAACAGTGCATATTTTGAATTTTTGATAATTAGCTCTTATGTCGTATGATAACTTAAGATTGCCTACAGGGATTTTAATGATTTTCATACTCAAACTTGAACTTGACCAAAGGAAGCTCCCTTTTGATTGATTTCAATGAAATTCCACAAACAGGATTTTGGGACACACAAGGGGGCGGGGCCCTTTCTGACTTTGTTAGTATTCTAGTTTTGAAATTATTTTTAACTTCTTTACATGCATTTTCTTTTTGATGACCTTTTAAATTTCATTCAATTATATTAAATATTCTCACAAAATAGTCCGAACAAGAATTAGAAAGAATCATTCGAAGATCAATATTATACTTATAATAGTACTAAAAAATGTGAGCAAAGCTCACTTGCAACCTTCCCCCCCCCACTCCCCACTTGAATTGCAGAAAAAAAAGAAAATCTAATCAAATTTTCAAATGGCTGGTGCACAATGGCAATATGTACTGAACATTTTGGAAAAGTTTCAATGAATTTCATCCAATGGTCTAGGAGGAGTTTTCGCCACAAAGAAGGTACCCCAAACGAACGCACGGACACCATGATCACTATCTAAAGCGGGGGTATAATAAAGAAGTATTTAAACAAGCAATGGACACTTTTCGACTTGAGCAAAATGATAATTATAAGAAACGGAGTAAAACAATAAGTCGTTTGGAAGACTTCATATATTGTACATTTCAGAGTTTAGTTTCATAGAAACTGATGATTTTCTTTTTAACGTCAAAGCTTGCCCCGGTTCGATATACAGGCTTTGAATTTAAGGGATTACAACTATTCAACAGTATTTCTAAGGATTTATATCCTGTGAATACGGGCGATTAAAAATTGTTTAAGTAATTATACTACAAAAATTATCAATGACATCGCAGTTCACATTTCCAATGACTATATATTTTCTTTATCCACGATTTATGTTTTTTCTTTTAACAGGAACGATTTACAGTGCAGTAGCTGGTGTGGTAGGTGTAATAACGAGTATTGGAACTATTCTTACATTTTTCAGGAGAAGAAATATCGATACTATTCCTGAAAACCAGGTAAGAAATATTTAACATTTTGTTTCACAGTTATCACGATAAATTGCTGATATATAGATTTTTAAGGAGTTTCATCAATCAAAATGAAATAATTTTTCATAATTAATATATATATATATATATATATATATATCAAAAACGCTTATTTGTTTTCCGGACGTTTCGGCCTTACGGCCTGTTTCAACGGAAGTTTATTAGATGTGTGACAATAGAAACGTAAACGGAATAAACGTTACAAAAAGATATGGCAGGAAGACGGAGAAAAACGAAACAATGAAACAGACATATAAATAAATAAATAAAATAAAACAAACAAATAAACATTAAAAAGAACACAGAAATAAAAACAACATACGAAGTAAACAACTAAACACATGAACGAATACAAATACATAAACATATGAAA
The DNA here is from genome assembly GCA_002080025.1 of Modiolus philippinarum. Classification (NCBI taxonomy): domain Eukaryota; kingdom Metazoa; phylum Mollusca; class Bivalvia; order Mytilida; family Modiolidae; genus Modiolus; species Modiolus philippinarum. The sequence goes on along the minus strand of MJUU01008640.1, from coordinate 21,148 downwards.
TAAACAAACAAACACATAGACAAAGACAAAAAAAACAAATAATATAACAAACTAACATATAGACAAAGATATAAACACATAACTATAACAATGAAACATATAGACAAAGACATAAACACATAAACAAACAACAAAAACGAACATATAATACAGGAAATAAACATAAACCATATATATTTAATTGTTAACTGATAGAGAACAAGCAACAAAAATGATCTAAATGTGAAGCCAAAATCAGCGAAGGACAGAGCTTTGCGTGAGGGAGATACCCCTTAGTTTTCAACAAAATTTACAAAAGTTTAGATATTGTAAGGTTCCAAATAGAAATCGGCTTTCAAAATGGACTGTATTTTTTCTTTGTACATAGAACACAACCAAGTTTGGATGCTTATTGATTATTTTCGTTCGTTTGTTCGTTCGTCCATCCGTCCGCCATAGGGTACTTACTTTTTTGCGATAACTGCTCCTAGACCACTTGATGAAATTCATGGAAACTTTCAGAGAATGTTTAATATATATTGCCCTTGTGCATCATGTATTTAAAAATTTGATTTGATCTTTTTAGGGGCAGGGGTATGATCTTAGTGAGCTTTGCTCACATTTTTCTAGTTAATGCTCTATTTTAACAAGAAAATATCATATACATTACCATTGCTCATGGAAATTACACTAAAGTAGAAAATGTCGTTAAGGGCGTCAAAACCGGTCCCTCTGGGATATAATTAAAACAAGACTAAAACTTTTTGCAATATCCGTGTATGATTGATATGAAGGATTGAATTGTATTTTCGCTTATCTTTAGACTACAAAATATAAAAAAATATCAGGTATCTCTATATAACACACAACACAATAAGTAGAAACATTTTTAAATATAATAATATTTATTTATTCCTGTAGGAAACGGAAGAGAACACAGAAGAATTAAATGAAGATTTTGAGTTACAGGAACTCGAGGTTTCTGGTACAGTGTCAGGTGGCAGTGCACAATTACCTCCTTTGAATCACCAAGGTCTTGTGACGTATTTAGACTGGGGAATGTGATGACAGAATTTAAAAAGTTAGCATATACCTCCTTTAAATCACCAACGTCTTGTCACGTATTTATATTGGGGAATATGATGACAGAATCGTAAAAAGAATAGCATATACCTCCTTTAAATTACCAAGGTCTTGTGCAGTATTTAGACTGTGATATATGATAACAGTATTGTGCACTGTTTATACAAGATTTGATCTTATTAAAGCACAATCTGTAGTTGTTGTTTTCTATTGAATAAAAAATTTAATTAAACTTTTCTTTTTGATTTTTTGATTTTTAATTTTTCTCAACTTTCTCTAATCTACAGTGGTTCATAATTTCAGTATCACCGAACAGACCGTGATATTTAAATAACCTGGTCACTGTCAAGATATCACATACTTTTGTACTACTTGAATGTGAATGTAAGTTTATAGTATAGGACATTAATAATGACACAAAACATAAATAAAATTATCACAGAAATTTTGACTAATTTTAATATTCAGCTCGCCCGAACGGGGTGCCTTGATACTGGATGTGATAAATTCTGTATCAAAACCAAAATGTATATTCCATAAGTTAAACTATTTTATACTTACTGAAACTAGGACAACAAAACCACAAACGAAAAAAAATTAAAACGTTAATAGCAATATGTCATGCTCATCCTAACTAATTAAACAGACTAAGAACAGTTCTTTGCTGAAGAGACATAAGTTGTCGAAATGCGCATATGCACAAAAGAAATAAACAATAACTTCGGTACTTTGTCATTTATATCGCCAACCACATAACATCATGCAAAACTTCTGTAACAACCGTGTTATACTTCATCAAAATCCAACAAATCGTTTAGGACATCCGCTCACAAGGTACATCAACCGACGGGGTTATTTCTTAATACCTTCAAGATTTAATTACCGGGTTATAAAAACACTTTAAAATGATTAAAAATCTCTGCTCATGCACAAATGAATAATAAAAAAAAGCAGCAGTTGAACTAGCAATAAATGACAGGCTCGAATCACATTAATTCGATCTTATCGTCGTATATAATAGAGTTTAAGCCAAAAAATTCTATCAGTCCTTCTTTACTTTATAAGTTTTGGTTGAATTATTTCATAAAGCACGGTTTAGTTAGGGAGGGGACGGGAAAGACCTTTTCTGTTCATGTGTTTGATCAATTTCAGTTGGTTGTAATATGTTTTTGGTGAAAAAAAATCAGTTTTTATCTGTTTTCGTCTCATTTTGGTATTTTCCTCTCTGTTAAATTTTAACTTTGCGTTAAATGAAAATAAATAAAACTGTTAGCAGTTAATCATAAAAATTCATTTATTTAAATTTTAAAGAGGATTAAGTTCAAGATTTTTTTCTAATATTATTTACCAGCTTCCAACAAGCTGAGCTGTGCAAGACCAAAACAAGTAACATTATTTACAAAAAATCATTGAAAAATTTTCAGATGCGTAAACCAATTAAAGTACTCTTAAGAGTAATTAAACCATTTATATGTACTCTATGAGTAAAGGTATGAGTAAAATTTTGTTATCAAACCTGTCTCTTCAGTGCAGATAAAATCAAAACTAAACCGAAATAGGTATAAAAAGTAATAGAGAAAAAAATCAATAAGATCTTAATTGAAAAGCCAAAATCAATAAAAGATAGAGCTTTGAAAGAGGGAGATACTCCTTAGTTTTAAATTTTTTTTTCTAAAATTCAAATATTTGAAGATTCAATGTGTATATTATAAGGGTACCCAACACGTACATTTGATTCTTAAAATAAACGGATTTTCGGGCAAGCAACGAAATACCGGCTACTGCGTTGGTGAAAACCCTCAGGGACTAAAAGTCCACCAACAGAGACTTCGGCCGAATGGCAATAAATAAAAAAATATCGAAGTTACTGTGAATTTTTTTTCTGCATATGCGCATTTCGGTGTCTTATGTCTCGTCAGTGCAGATGAAAACAAAATATTTCGAATGGCATAAATCGAAATAGGTGTAAAAACTAACAGAAGAAAAATAACCAATAAGATCTAAATAGAAGGGCCAAAATCAGCTAAAGGCAGAGCTATGCAAGAGCGAGATACTCAATAGTTTAATTGTTTCCTAAAATTCAGATATTGCAATTTTCAAAAAAAAAAAAAAAAAAACAAAACAACAAAAAAAAAAAACAAAACGGTTTTTGAAAACACTCATCAATTTTCCACATATTGTAGTATCCCAAATCTATGAGAACACAATCTTCCATCATTGAATTAACATTGTTAACTTTCTCGCGGCACAAGGCAGTTATCGTAATTAATTTGTAAAATGAAAATATATGCATGAGAAAAGAATAAACAAAGTAACAAACTTAATACTTTACTAAAATAAATAAAAGAATGGAGCCTTTTTTTTAACTCTACAGTGATCATAAATGCTCAACACAAAACATTGGAAAGCATGACGGAAGTAAACAGGTCAGTCGTACAGTACCATGCTAAAGCCTACTTTCAATTTTTAATCCTGAGCACTGGTTTGGCCTGGATTTGTTAGCATATAAATTTTTGTTTGTGTCACATCGGCTTTTTAAGTGGTCGGACATCAGTTTATTCTTCGTATAAAGTCAGTGGTAGTGGTTACTGGTAGTGACCCCGCCAAGTTTGTTTATATCCTTTGGATCTTCAAAAGACGTTGTACTTAATGTTTGCAATCAAGCTACCTGGTTTGTATTATTTAAGGCTGAAGCATGCAACATATTGAGAAATAATCATCTTATGTGTAGAATCTTATGTTCAGGTTCAAATGAGAAAAAAACATCACGTGACTACCCGGCAACGTAAATTCGTCAAACAGCTTTTATTGCTAAAAACCCGTATTTGGTCTTATCCGTTATTATTTCCCTGATACATCTTGATACTTGGCACATATTTAGCTTCCTTGGGAACCACAAGTTTAAAAGGTAAAGAGACAAGGTTTGTTGCACTATTTTTTATACGACCGCAAAAATTTTGCGGTCGTATTATGGTATGGCGCTGGCGTCGGCGTCGGCGTCTGTGGACAGCATAACTTTAGTTCTAGTGAACGGATTGTTATCAAATTTTAGTATGATGTTTGTTGGCACAAGCTTAAGCCCGGGTTTTAATTTCGCGTTACCTGCCCAACCCGTTTTTGAAAAAGAGGCAAAAAAGGGGCCAAAAAAGGGGTAAAATTAGGTATTTTGGTGTCTGTGGACAGCATAACTTTGGTTCTAGTGGATGGATTGTTTTCAAATCTTAGTATGATGTTTCTTGGATCATTCTTGAGAAACGTTTTTTTCCTTTAGGTTTTTGCCCCACCCATTTCAGAATTAGGGGCCAAAAAAGGGTTAAATAAGGTGTTTTCACATATTTGACTGTAGAATCTTCATTATTTATTGGATTTTGATGGGGTTTGTTTCAGTGTGCTCCTGAGGAAATTTCCAAACTGGGGTATGCCAACGGATTTCACGTAGCATGTACCACTCACGAGATAAATGGGGCCCAACAGGGGCAAATCTAAAAAAAAAAATTTTATTTTAAGTCCGATTTTGATGCAGTTTTTTTCAATGGATTCCTTGCGAAAAATTAATATAGCACTCAGCTATTAGATTTTTGGTAACTTGTTTCCTTTCCCAGCTATGAGGGGCCGAACGGGGCCAAAATTACGAATTTGCAGATTATGTAGAATTTTTATTTTTCATCGGATTTCAATGAGATTTTTTTCTTTGGATTTTCTTGATCTAAGCTTTCAGTAGAATGTCAACGAATTTTTTGTGGGTCTTACCGTTTCCGAGCTATAAGGGGTCAAAGGGGCCAAAAATGCAATTTTTCTAAATATGTCGAATCTTTATTTTTCATCGGATTTCGATGGGATTTTTTCCTATGGATTCCTCTTGAGCTAAGCTTTCAGTATAATGTCAACGGATTTTTTGTAGCTCTTACTGTTTCGGAGCTACAAGGGGTCAAAGGGGCCAAAATTGCAATTTTACTAAATGTGTCATATCTTTATTTTTCATCAGATTTTGATGGATTTTTTCTTTGAATTTCTATGGATGTAAAGTTTTAGTTGATAGTACATATTTTGCATAGCTCCTACGGTTTTTTATCAGTAAGTAATCAAAAGGGGTTTTCCCTATTTTGTTTCTAGCTAATAACTGTGTCTAGCTTCTTTTTGTGTTCATCTAATTATTGTGTCAAGCTCTTTACTGTGTCCACATTCACTTTAAACTACCTTTGTTGAAATTTCAGTGGTCGACATGCTGCGGTCGTATCATGCTGCGCTCGGCGTAGCCCTTTATTTGGCATTCAAACCTTACTTGTCTTAAAATGTATCGTGTTTTTGTAACGGCTGTGTATGTTAACTTTGGCAAAGATGATGGAGAATTTGACGTTTTTTGCTTTTTTGACATAATATTCATGATGGGATGATAAAGGTCTCCCGCTTCGAATTTTTTAACGGCCTATGAACCTCGAGATTATTTCCTACGTAATTTCAATATAATATGTTTGATTGTAGATCATATGTCCTACATTTAACTTATTTTTACTTCATATTTTTTCATTGTTTATTTATCTAAGATTAGCTTTTTTTTCCAATTTTGCCTGTAAAGTTCTGCGAAATTCTGGTACCTGTATTTTGGTACCTGTACCATATGGTGACCCCTAGATGTTTTGTTTTGGGCCGTTTTAACCTGGGTATGGGATGTTGTCTCCTTGACATTTACCCCATTTCCTTTCTTTTTCATATTTATATACCCTGTAATTAAATATGTAATATATGGAGAAATGATAGTCCTTCAGTAGTATCAGTATACTCACCAAAATACAATAATACCAAATGACTAAATACCGAAGTTACTGTGAATTTAAATTCTGCATATGCGCATTTCGACAACTTATGTCTCTTCAGTGCAGATAAAATCTAAACGTTTGGAAGACCATAAAATCAAAGATGTTTAAAAACTGATAGAGAGCAAATAACTTATATGATCTAAATGTGAAGCCAAAATCAGCTAAGGACAGAGCTTTGCATGAGGGAGATACTCCTTAGTTTTCAACAAAATTTACAAAAATTTAGATATTGTAAGGTTCCTAGTAGAAGTTGCATAATAAGCAGTAAATGCTGTACACGTGTTTCAAGGAGTAGCCTCTCATCAGTAGCATTAGAATAAAATAATATGGAAAGCCATAATGAAAAGTAGTAAAAAAAAAACACTCATTATCAACAATATCGAAATAGGGTCTGTAAGTCTCGTCATGTGACATCGTGAAATCACGATAAAATTGCAATTTGAAAACGTTTCCCGCCAAGATATGACGTTGCAGCATTATGACGTCCTAATTTTGTGCTTGTTAAAAATGTAATTTCCGGGTACAAATTATGTGCCCGGAAGTTCCAAAATTAAACGAGACTTACAGACCTATAGGAGGCCAAATCCAGTACCAAGGACATCCACCGAGTGCCATACACGGAATGAAGCCTCAATATTTTTACAGGGTTAGAATTTTGATAAGAACAGCAAATTTCAATAAAACGTAAGGTAAAACTTTCATGTCAGACAAGTCTGACTATTTGACTGGTGAATACCTTCGTGGACCTCTGGTCCATCAGCAGTGGTATCATCCCAACGGTTCAAAATATAATAATACCAAAGTTGCATAATAAACAAAAATTACATTTTATGAATATTCATTTGAAATCCGTCAATTTGGACTTTGATTTGTGTAATCTTGTGCTTTGTTCCTTCGGTATTCTACTGCCGTTGTTTTGATGAGTGAACATCGCTAACGTGGCACATCAATATGAAGTTACAATTCCCATGAAACACATTTGATCATATGACCACGTGGCGGATGAATAAATAAAAAAAGAATCACTAATATCTTTTTAATAAATTTGCTTTTTATGATTTGGTTGAAAAATGTAATTATAAGAATTGAATGCATTATTTTGAAGTTTCATAGGGATTATGAAAGTGTTGACCGGGCGCACATTTTCAACATAAAGCGCTAACGCGCTTCATTAAAAATGTGCTTCGGTCAACACTTTCATACCCCTATGAAACTTCAAAGTAATGCATTCAATTCTTAAGTAAATTTCGTTATGCTGTGTTTCAAGGAGTAACCTCTCATAAGCAGCATTAGAATAAAAAAATATGGAAAGCCATAATCCAAAAGTAGTAAAAAAGAAGTACTCATTACAATAAATATTGAAAAAGGAGGCTAAATCCAGTACCAAAGACATCAACCGAGTGCCATACACGAATGAGCATCAGTATTTGTTATCGTCGTCAAACAGCTTTTATTGTAAAAAACGGATATTTCGTCTTACCCGTTATTGTCTTCCTTTTTAGCATCACCATCATTTTGACACTTACTTATGACGTTTTCGATGTCAAAAGAAAACGTTAACTAAAATTTTACGACAAAACGCTTGTTTTTTATAAACTGATACATCTTCAAATTGGTACATTTTGTATCTATTTAACTTCCGTGGGAACTACGAGTACCTAATTAAGTTTGTTGTAACATTTCCATTTAAAGTTTCGTTGTCTTACCTTTGTAATGACTTTGTACTTAAACTTTGGCAATGAAGCTGTGGATTTTGAAGTTTTCAACTAATTTGACAAAATAATGATTGATGAAATGTTAAAAGACTCGAGCTTCGAATTTTCATATGGCTTGGAAAATCAATGTGAATATGGAGCAGTTTAAAAGCATATCGCGTCTTTCATCATCACCTTAACATCGTTACATGAGACCATTGCGGGAGAAAAGTTGTTTTAGACACACATCAGCTTGACTCCCATTATAGAGTATGTAGTGGATCAATCACCAAAGTTAATTTCGGCTACAAAAAATGTCGAATGTGAAAATGGAGTAGTTAACCGGCAGAACGCTTCTCTAGCTCTTTAGAGAGAAAAAACTTAACCAATTGTAATAAAAGACACCAACATCTTTTATTAAAAGTGCATATGCATGTCTCTTTCTTGTTCATCAGAGTAATTAATAGAACTTAAGCAATAATAAAAGAAAAAGCAAAATCAAACAAATATAATTCCAAAAAAAAAAAAAAAAAAAAAAAAAAAAAAATACAAACGCACCACGAACCAGATAATGAAAAAAACGACTTTCTTAACAAATGTAGAAAAATATTTTTAAGCAAGTGTTGCATCAATTCATGATTTCAAGTTACTGCATGTTTTGACAAAAATATCTCCTCAAATAAATTTAAAACAAAGATAAACGCAAACACTAGAGCTTTGCAAACATGTTTATTATAAAAGGGATGATTTCTCTTTCCCTATTGTTAATTTCTCCCATCTGGACGGCGATATTCCATTAGCCCCTTCTTACGGGGTCTACATTTCCCAAATTGTTCGATATACACGAGTATATAGTGATGTTTCTGACTCCAACGACCGAAATCTTTGTCTAACTGAAAAAAACTTCTGCATCAAGAGTAGATATCATAAATTGATAACAAAAACATTCTCTCAATTTTATTATAGATATATTGACTTATAATTTTTTCTTTATTATTTTTAAGAAGTTTCCAACCATTACAACATATAACACATAAATGTACAAATTAGATATTCAAATAGCATGTATAACTTCAAAAGGTACAAAATACATAAGTTGGAGATTTTTGTTATTTTAAATATTGCTGATGAAGATTGAATGATGGATATTAAAAAATAAAGTCAGAGAAAGAAGGAAAGATAAATTGATAAAAGATACAATCCATAAAGGAAAATAGAAAATATTGCTATTGGACAAAAAGAAAATTGAAAGAAAGATTTATCCTGTTGCACACTAATGCATTTAACAATATTACCAAGCATATTTAAAACAAAAATAATAATATCATGAACTATATATGTATTGTAAAATTATTACTGTTCCCCAAGTAACAAAGTCTTAAACACATTCCATACATTGTCAAACTCCTTTATTTTTTTGTCTTTTACAGCAATCATTTTCTCAATATTATACATATTTTCAAATATTTTTTTAATTGCCTGAAGGGAGAGGTTCTTCTTAAAGCATCTAGAATTATATATATATATATTGCTTAATGTAAAGAAAACAAATGTTGTAAGGATTATTTCTTGATAATTTTGATAAATCTCCAAACACAAAATTCAATTTATTTAAAGAAAGGTTAATTCCAGCCGAAAGAAACCAATGATCAATATCCAATAAAAAGTTTTGTACTAAGTCACAATTCCAAAGGAGATGTTCTATAGTTTCATTTCTGATTTACAAAAAGTACACAATGGATCATCAGTAACTTTGATTTTCACTAAAAACTGATTAGTTACAAGAATATTGTGGTTAATTCTGAATTGTACCCATTGTTATTTACTATTTTTTGTGACAGCAAAGGGAAGTATAAAAATATTTTCCCAGTTAAGGTTTTGTTCCCCTAACTTTTCTGCCCACTTCAGTTGTCCAGCGGGAATAACATTATTTCTAGTCAATACATTATACATATCTTTCGAACCTTTTTTGTGTTTTAAAAATATCTGTATAGTGGATGGTATAAAAGGACAAAATAAATTATAGTTTTCTTTAGTATATAATCTTTCTGCTTTCTTTACAGCTGGAATAACACTGTTATATGTAAGAAAATCAATATTGATATCATATTTTTGTTTTACAAAAATGTATCTAATGACAGATATCTTCCATTCTGATCAATAAGATCATTTCCATATTTAATACCTTTTCTAAACCATTCATTATAAAACACTGATGTATGACCAATTTTTATATGAGTATTTAGCCATATTGGATCCGACAAAAATGCTTCATAATTCATAGTTTTCTCTTTTTGGATAATCATTTCCCATGACCGTAATACATCTTTCAAAAAAAGTTTTTTGTTGTTGTATAAACCTTTTTAATATAATCAGTACCACAACTGAACAGTTTGTTCCGATCAATATTTGAAGCAAAAATATTTTCCCATTTATTATTTCCCTTTAAAATCCTCCTGATCCATGTTGATTTAAGAGCTGGAATAAACATATTTAAGTCCAACATTTTCATCCGACCCTCTGAATATTCTTTCACTAAATTATCCTTCTTCACTCGATGTATAGGAGAGTTCCATATATAGTTATAAGTAATCTCATTAATTCTCTTAACAACAACATCTGAAGGATTTGGTAAAGAAACAATTAGATGGTTTAAAATTGGCAATACCAGTGTTTTAACTACAGTTATTTTACAAATAACTGTTAAATTCCTTTTTGACCATTGTTTTATAACATTCTTTATCTGCATTATTCTTTCATTGTAATTTATCTTGACTATTTTATCAAGATCAACATTAAAATTTACACCCAACAGTTAAAAATTAGTTTCTCCCCATGCAAGGTTCCTATCTGGACATAAGACTTCTGAACTATACTTTTTACTACCAAACCAAATTACTTGTGTTTTTGTGAAATTAATATTCAACCCAGATATCTTAGCAAACCAATCTAATTCTGATAATGATGCTTGTAAAGATTTTTCAGTGCCATCCAATATCAAAGAGGTGTCATCAGTAAATTGTGAGAGTTTGTGCTCAATCTGTGTTACTTTAATACCACTTATATCTTTGTTCCCCCCAATTTTTAATGCTAAACTTTCAGCACATAGGATGAAAAGATAAGGAGAAAGCGGATCCCCTTGTCTACAACCACGTTCAATACTAAAAAAATCTGACAGATTACCTCCCTGGACAACAGCAGATTTGATGTTTTTATAGAAAATTTTAACCCAATTAATAATAGATTCTCCAAAATTGAAAAAACTTAAAACATTTATCAGAAAATCCCAAGATATGGAATCGAATGCTTTTTCGAAATCAATTAATAACAGAAGTCCTGGTATATCATGTTCTTCTTTATATTGTAAAATATGATAGATAAGTCTTATGTTCTCCCCAATATATCTCCCACTTATAAACCCTGTTTGATCATGATTTATAAGTTTATCAAGAACAGTCTTGAACCTATTTGCAATTGCAGCTGAACCTATTTTATATACAGTATTAAGTAAAGATATAGGACGCCAGTTTTTTTAAAAAGTGTCTGGGTTGATTACCTTTAGGTAGACAAGTAAGTATCCCTTGTTTTTGTGTTATGGATAATTCACCAAATTGTGCACTATAATTTAGAGAATTAACAACAAAATTTTGAAGATCCTTCCAAAAAAATTTAAAAACTCTGCTGTAAAGCCATCAGACCCAGGTGTTTTATTGTTTTTCATCCTTTTTAGTGCTTCTCCAGCTTCCTTAATAGAAATAATACCTTCTAAGTTTTCTTTTTCATCAGATGATAGTATTGGGACATATACATTATTCAAGTCTTTTTTAAGATCCTCTAGAGTACATTTTGTATCTCTCTTTTTATATAGCTTTTCATAAAAAATTTTGACCTCTATTAAAATTTCTTTTTGATCTGATATTATATCCCCATTTTCTCTCTCTACTTTTGGAATGATTTTACTTGTAAAGTTACGTGATTCCAATCCACAGAAATAATTAGTTGGTTTTCCCCTTCTTGTATCCATTGGACTCGTGACCTTACTAGCTTACCTTTAAGTTTTTGTGTTCGTAAATTTTCAAGTTCTTGTTTCTTTATTTCAAGATCATTCAGTGAATTCTCATCAACTTTTTCTTCCAAATGAGAAATTTCATTTTGAAGATTTATTTCCCTTTTTTCTGCTTCCCGTTTTTTATAACTCGAATATCAAATTGATTTTCCCCTTATTTCCATTAAAATCATTAATTATAAAAAAAATTTGGTTCAACATGCCATGCTCTTATACAACAGCACACCAGTCATTCGGCTAATCGGGTGAATTATCCGTTAATTTTGTTTTATATGAGGTTACAACATTAATTTGAGTAGGCTACGGGTCAGTTGAGAGTAAATTTAAATTTTTGTCTTAAAATTTTATGATAAATTCGATTTTAAGTTTACAAATAATCGTTATCTCACAAAGTTGTTTGTGTACCAGTGCTATTACCAATACACTAGCGTACATTGTAACTGTTTTCAACATACGTTACTAAATATTGTCAGAAAACGAAATGCCGATGATGTACCCCAGTGCAATTTTAATTACACATTTATATTTGTTTGGATAAAAGGTTTTATTCTGTACTAGACACAAGATCTAATTAAGAATAGCTAAACTGTAAACCATTGCTGATTTTGAAAAGTGTTCAAAAATTACAAATTATTTGTCCGTTGATGGGTTGGTTACAATTTAAAAGACAGTTAACGAGTTTGTAACCGGCATTGCTCTAACGTTTAAAAAGTTATTCACAGATGGAGTTTTGCATATCTTTCCGGTTTTTTAAACAAAGCGAAATCGAGGATCTGATAATGGTCGAGGAATGATAACCGGGACGATCGGCAAAAAGCAATGTACAAAAATTCACGATCGATAATAGACTGTTAAAGGCCCACCTACTCGTACTTATAAATGGTTACTACATGTAGCTAAGGAAGACCATTATTTGTTTTTACTTCCGTTTGTTGCAAAGTTATACTGATAGGTTTCATTATGAGTGAGGCTTGTATATCGCTTGTTATCAAATCGAGCTATTTAATTACACAATAATAATGAACGAGCTTCAGCGAGTTAATTATTATTTGTTATTAAATAGCGAGATTTGATAACAAGCGATATACAAGCATCACGACTTGTGAAACCTATTTCTCTTATGAAAAACCATTCTGTCGTGTTCTCCCAATTACGTTGAGTTTGGAGAATTTAGTGGTGTTTGTGAATACATTGAAGATTGATTAGGTACTTTAAACTTATCTTTATAATGAATATAAAGCCTAACAATAAATTTTCTCCGTATATAAAGTAGAAACGATTAACAACGTTAAGTGCTGTAGATGTAGGATCTATGTTGCAATATACGCACATGTAAACTACAATCAATAGCAATGACAGCTACATGATTCCTCGCTGGTGACAAACCTGAATGAAAGCTCGGTTGAATTGTATTTGCAGTTTTAAACATCTATACAGTTATAAAATTAATTTCTGCTTGTCAGTTGAGTGAAAATATTACGAATGATTTGTAATTAAATGTAGGTGTAAATTTCTCTGTCTCTGTGGTTACTGATTCTGATGTCAATTTCCATGCGTCAATGTTACCAATACACATTACATCATAACATCAACACAGAACACAGGAAGGAAAGTAAACTTATTTTTAGCAATAAAATAATATATTTCAAGTGGCCAAAAAATATTCAACTGTATTGGGAGAATGAATTAATAGGTGTATACACACGAAGCTCATTTTTTTTCATTTCTTCTTGCCAATAAAATAAAAAATAATGCAGACGACATAATGCAATGAGCACGTAATTTAAAAAAAGAATTGCAATGACGTTGATTTGACCTGATCTGTGACCTCTAGAGCAACCAATGAAAATACGGCTGAAAAGTTATCTAATCGTATTAAAGGCCAATGAAATGATAGCATAAAGTTATCGTAGTGCGACAGTGTTTTACCAGCAGACTAGGCTCCTTGAGCTAGCCGGCAGTTTAGCGGCAAGCACTCTTTGACCCATCTTTCAAAATTACGTTTTGTTCCCCCATTTTTCCTTTCTAGATTGCGGTCATGGAGTTAGTAGTCTACCTGTATGGGTTTTATTCGTATGTTAATTCTACTATAGGGAAACGGGACAGAGAAAGGGGAGGTTTGGGTACCCATGAACCGGTTTAATCCTACCGCTGGCTTTTGCTAGTGCCGGTACCAAGTCCGGCTGTCCCGAGTTCCTATCGTTGTTTATGTTTGTCTTTTGTATTTTTATTGTGGGTTTTTCTTCTGCAATTCCTATTTACTTTCTGGCATGTGGCTATGTTTTTCGGCCATTGTAGGTGTTTCCTGTTATCTTTTTCATTCCATCACTAAGTTAAGAAAAATTATCTTATCGTGTAAGAAATAGATATTGCTGCCACATCATAAGAAAAATACATTTAATATGTTTCCAAACTAAATGGTTAATTATAGGTTTTATTATGAGTGAGGCTTGTATATCACTTGTTATCAAATCGAGCTATTCAATGACACAATAATAATTAAGGAGCTTCAGCGAGTTAATTATTATTTCTAATTAAATAACGAAATTTGATAACAAGCGATATACAAGCCTCACGAGTTGTGAAACCTATTTCTCTTATGATAAAATTCATCTGTAAACCATTCTGTCGTGTTCTCCCAATTATGTTAAGTTGGGAGAATTTAGTTTTTTGAGTTTGTAAATACATTGATGATTGATTTTGTACTTTAAACTTATCCTTATAATGAATGTAAAGTCTAACAATAAATTTTCCCCGTATATAAAGTAGAAATTATAAACAACGATAAGTGTTGTAAATGTAGGAACTATGTTGCATTATACGCACATGTACACAACAATCAAATCAAGTAATGACAAGTACATGATTCCTCGCTGATGACAAACCTGGGTTAAAGTTCGGTTGAATTGTAATTACAGTTTTTAACAACATTACAGTAATAAAATTAATTTCTGCTTGTCAATTGAGTGAAAATTTTACGATTTATTTGTAATTAAATGTAGGTGTTCTCTGTCTCTTTGTTAACTGATTCTGATGTCAATTTCCACGCATCAATGATCCCAATACACATTACATCATAACATCAACACATAACACAGGAAGGAAACTTATTTTTAGCAATGAAATAATGTATTTCAAGTGGCCAAAATATATTCAACTGTTTTGGGAGAGTGAATTTATAGGTGTGTACACACGAAGCTCAATTTTTTTCATTTCTTCTTCTTTCCAATGACCGCCGTGCGCAGTCCCAGCTTATGAATAGGCCCGCAGCATCCTCTGAGCTTGGAGTATGAGTCTTCCTAACAGAGAACCCCGAGGGAACCCCGGGATATAGAAATAGGACCTAGTATCTCCGGCTTGCGGGGTGTGACCCCTCCTAAACGGAGGCTGACCCCGAGGGTCCCGGGATATAGAAATAGGACCCATTCCGTGGTTGTACGGGATTAATAAATACACAACCCATCTTTCGGATGGGATGTTAACTCAGGTCCACGTGTTAGAAGAAATGCCTCGCTTCCTGCACGTTACAGAACCCTTGTAGCAAGCTCTTTTTGGGGTGGTCCGTAGGTGATCGGCTACAAGGCTAAATTCCCCGCCCTTGACGATTTCACCCTACTTTTCCAGTGGCAGTCAGAATTTCCCGTCCAATGGCCCTTTCCATACCCCAAAGTGATTATTTATTAATAAACTTGTTCTCGTCTTGATATAGCTGAAATATTGCTAAGTAGACGTTAAACAATATTCAATCAATCAATCAATCTTTCCAATGAAATAAAAAAAACAATGCAGACGACATATTGCAATGAGCACGAATTGTGATGACGTTGAATTGACCTGATGTGTGACCTCTAGAACAACCAATGAAAATACGGCTGAAAAGTTATCTAATCGTATGAAAGGCCAATGAAATAATAGCATAAAAGTTATCACTAAGTGATGCGAAAAATTATCTTATGGTGTTAGAAATAGATATTGCTGCCACATCATAAGAGAATGAGTATTTTAAAAAGTACGTTCTCATAAACTTGATAACGATAGCATAGTCAAACATTGTTCTTGATATCAAGATAATTTTAATTTTAGTTTTACCCTAGAATCTAATTGTATCAACATACCTGACATATTATACTATGTATATGTTACAGTGAATTTGTAAATCAGGGAATTTGTAAAATCTCTGAAAATTCAGGGAATTTGTAAAATCACTAAATTGCTCAGTGGGTTTGTAAAATCCCTAATTAAAACCAGGGATTTAACAAAATCACTGAAAAAAATCAATCATTATTTTACTGATTCCCTGGTCATATTTAGGGAATTTGTAAAATAATTTTCAGATATTATATAACAGAATGTTTAAAATGTTAAGCAGATTAAGTGAGATCTATCAAATATCCTTGCTTTAGATAAAAACATTAAAATTTTGATATTTGTAATTAACATAATACAGTGAATTTATAAAATCAGTGATTTTGTACAATCCTTGAAATAATTGGTGATTTTGTAAAACCACTGTCCATTTTAGTGATTTTATAAAATCCGTGAAATTGTCAGGGATTTTGTAAAATCCCTGAAATAATTAGTGATTTTGTAAAACCACTGACCGTTTTAGTGATTTTATAAAATCCGTGAAATTGTCAGGGATTTTGTAAAATCCCTGAAATTCTTGTTAGGGATTTTACAAAATCACTGATTTAATAAAATGACAATTTTTGGGGGAAACTGCTTGTGTATTTAAATTAATTTACAAACAGAAGTAATTATTACAGGTATACAAAATTAAAATATATTACCAGATCTTGCACAAAACTATATGAAAAAATATTGTGAAACCATTTTTTAACTGATTTCATTGAAATTTGCACAATTAAACTCTGCATGATGTGCAGTTTAATTGTTTATTTAGGCAACATTCTTACTCAAGGTTAAAAAAAATAAATAATTTAAAACAATTCCAAATTTAACTTTTTTGTAGATTAGGACCAAAATAACAAAATATTTGATAATTTATGTAACCTCAGTAACCTCGGTATTTAGTTATTTGTTACCACTGGGTCGATGCCACTGCCGGTGGACTGTTAGTCCCCGAGGGTATTCACCAGCCCAGTAGTCAGTACTTCCGTGCTGACCCGAAAACCGATTATTTTTGGAA